>APFE030436543.1:0-22087 GCA_000404065.3 Pinus taeda | reverse complement strand
TCATAGGCAAAGCACAAAGGGAAGTGCATAGAGCAAGGGCATCTCTAGGCAGTATGCCTGAGATAGCCAGCAGAATGATCAATGTGCTCAATAACCGGACAGGTCCTCAGCTGGCAGCAATTGGGATCTCCAACAGGACACAGACTATCCAGCTAATAAAGAGGGTCCTCACACTAAAAAGCGTGGTGCAGACATTGGATAGAAGAAGCTAGGACATGCAAACAGAGGTAAATAGGTTCATGGACAAATTTGCAGCATTACAGGGCAGAGGTCTTCCTAGCTTGCTCAATAGTGCAGGAAAACTTCTATCACATGAGGTTTATGCAAAGAGGGTGAACACATTTGCCACCAATCAGATCAGTCAAGGATCAAGCAGCTCACAGGCAACAGGGCCAGTATCTGGGCAAAGTCTCTATGATAGAGTAGAGAATTTGTTTTTTATTATGAATGAGATTAGCCATCTATTTGAAGTGCCTCCGAACTTCTACAAATACACAGAGGCAGATGAGACATTGGATGCAATTTTGATGCATCAATTACCTACGCAGGAATGGTGGACCTCCATGATACAGTTATTATTATAAACAAGAGGTTTCATCTAAATTTTTTCATCAAAATATATAAGTCATCACATTCAGAAAGTGTGGTGCATATACTATGACCAAAAGGTGGAATGAGCCACCTCAGCAGGAAGATTCAGCCACCAAAAGCAGCAATAACAGCTACAGGTAGTAGGGCCAAGAACAACTTCAGCATGACAGAACATAAGGACACATCATTCACATCATTCAGCATTTAAAGCAGAAACACTCAACCGACTCAGTCTCCTCCAAAGGTCAAGAAGAGACCTGACAGCATTAAAGAGCATTTATCTTACATTCAGAATAGCAATAACTTTCTTATCTGATATTTTGTAAAGTTGGTGAGCACAGTTAATGTATCAAATGACTCAACATTTAGATATTTTGTAAAACCTATTGTATATATTCCCCCTCGCACAAACTTTCGAGGGTGGTTGTTATTGTTGGTTTTGTTGTTCTCTTATGAAAGAATGAGAACTCGGCTGTAACTTTTTAGAATGATGTTATTAATAAAGCTTGGAGTTTACAGGAACTGAGCCTTACTGGTGCATGCTGTGATTGGAACCATTGAATGCTACAGGATTCTAGTGCTATGGCTTGATATAATAAGTGTTTCCCTATCTCTGTTAATGTTTTCTGTTATTTCTTTTAACTCATGACTCTCACATATTGTTCTGAATCTAGGAAAGAAAGAAAAAGAATAGCTCAGGATTTGTCCATGGAGACACCCTGATCTCAATCTATCTTCGCTATAAATGTTTTTTCATAACTTTAGTTGTTTAAATTGGAATTCTTAACTGCTCCAATAAGCTCTGAATATTTCACCAGTCACTATTTGGTAATTCATTTATGCTACTAAGTAGAGATTGTTGTTCAAATTGATATCATACTGTCGGTACCTCCATATCCCATAGTTTCACTCACTAAATCAGAAATTATATTAACAATAGCCATCTAGCCCTGCAGCAAAACTTTCTCCATCACAAGCACCAGAACTATCTCACTTTTCTGACTCCATATTCCCAATGGATTAACATCTTTCTACACTCTTCATGCCCTTCTCAAAACAAAATTTCACCAACCAAAGTCTTAAACAGGAAACTGAAACTTTAAACTAGCCTAAAATACTCACAAAGCATAGCTGAAACTTAAAGAGAGAGCCCTCTCTGATTATATATAGGCTAGGATCTATAATCCAAAGGTTGGTTAGTGGTTACCCCGACCGTATTCCCTTGGGAGTCATAGGGAACAACCTGGGTGTTAACAGTACTGACCCTCTAACTCTATCTCATGTATATGGAAAAGATAATGGATACTATTGAGAAGAGGAAAATATCCCAATAGAGACAGAAAATGTAAAAAGTTTGATAGTAATATGTATGCATAAGATAATCTTGAAACTAGTAAGCTCATGAATCCATAATTGTAAGGTCATTGGCATCATCATAATCATTGTCATGATCTTCATTATCATCATCATCACCACCATCATTGTTATCATTATTGTCATCATTACATTATCATCATAATCACCATTCATGCTATCATCATCATCATCATGATTATGGACATTATCATCAATTGTTCATAATTATAGGTGTCGTAAGAAATATCGTCAACCCAAAAAATGTTATGAGTGCTAGAAAAGGGTTCTTAGGACACATGATATATGCAAGAGAAATAACAACTATATTTTTGAGAGATGATCGATGATCATCATCATCACTACCATTATCATTATCATTTTCATTTTCATCATCCCCATCATCATCATTAATGTAATTTCTATCATCATTGTTTTCATCGTCATCATGGACATCATCATCATTGGCATCGTCCTCATCATTCATGACATTATTGTAGTTGATGATGACCTATATGAAAATAATGATAATAATGATTAGATGATGATGACTTGGATGATGAAGCCAAAGATAATGATTATGATTATAACAATGACAACATTTAAAAATTGGGAATATTGGCCAAGGTAATTAGCATTGACATCATCACAATCATTGTCATCATCATCATCACTGTCATTATAACCACCATCGTCTTTGTTATCATTGTCAATATCATCATAATCACAATTCATGTCATCATCATCATCTTCATTATCATCATCGTCATAATTATTGACATTGTCATCAATTGTTCGTAATTGTTAATGTCATAAGAAATATCATAAATGCATAAAATATGATGATGGATGCAATAGTTAATGCAAACTTGGACACAAAACAGGATGCAAATGTGCATGAAAAAGTGGAAGAAAACATGGGTGAATAGTAGGCATAAAACATGACTCGTGGTGCAACAAAAGATACAAACTTGGATGCAAAAAGGAGGAAAACTTGTATGAAAAAATGGATGTAAAAATTGATCAAACATGGGTGCAATAGTGGACACAAAATCAGATGCAAAAGTGGATGCATCAAAAGTGGATGTAAAATTAGATGCAAAAAACATAAACAATTCGATGCAAACTTGGAAACAAAAGAGGATGCAAATGTGGATACAAAAGTGGAATAAAATGTGGTTTGCAATGGTAGGCACAATATATGGCACAAATTATGGTGCAACAAAAGTGGATGTAAAAACAGACAAAAAAATATGCAAACTTGGATGCAAAACAAGATGCAATAAGAGATGCAAAAGTGGATGCAAACATGGGTGCAACAGGAGAAACAAAATTGGATGCAAAATATGGATGCAATGGAAGTAGATGCAAAGGAAGATACAAAATGAGATGCAAAACCCAACACATAAACCCAACAATGGATGAAAAAATAGATGCAATATTTGATGCAAATATTGGATACATAAGAGGATGCAAACATGGAAGCAAAATTGGAAGCAAATGTGGGTACAATAGTAAGTGAAAAACACAAATTGTGGCACAACAAAAGTGGATGTAATGATAGATGAAAAAAATAAGAAAATGAAGATGCAAGAGAAGATGCAAAAAGGGATGCAAAAGTGGACATAAACATGGGTGCAATAGTGGATGCAAAATAGGTTGCAACAAAATTCGATTGAAAAGTAGATGCAAAATGAGACACAAAAGCTGATGCAAATCTTGATGCTAAAGTGGATACTAAAAGGGATGCAAAAATAGATGTAAAAGTTGATGAAAACCTAGATGTATATGAGGATGCAATCATGGATGTGAGATTAGAGGCAAAATTGGGTGCAAAGGGAGGTGCCAAACTAGGTGCAAATTATGGCACAAGAAAATTAGATGCAATAGTGGAAACAATAATAGATGCAAAAGAGGATGTAACTATGGATGCAAAAAAAGATGCAAAAGTGGATGCAAAAAAAGTAGATGCAAAAGTATACACAAACCTCGATGAAAAACTTGGCACAAAGGGGATGCAAAAAACGATGCAAAAATGGATGCAAAAAATAATTTAAAAAAGGATGCAAAAGAGGATGCAAACGTTGATGAAAGTGAAGGCACAAAAAGTGGATGCAATAGAGGATGAAAAAGTAGGTGAAACAAAATTAGGTGCCAAACTTGATGTAAAACATGGTGCAAAGGATGACACAAAACCTAGTGTAAAGCCTGGTGTAAAACCTGGTGCAAAACCTATTACAATACCTAGTGCTAAACTTGGTGTAAGACTTGGTGCAAAACTCGGTGAAAATTTTGCATCAATTTTTACACCATATTTGATAAATGGACACAAATAAGACCAAAATGGGTACTAGAAACAAAAAGGGAAGAAAAATGGGAAACTAATCGCATGGTTTTTTGGTAGTGCAAAATTTTTGTGCAGTTGAGGAGCTTAGGGAGCCAGGCTGAGGGTTTGAACACTGATTTTTCCCATTGCATAATTTTGGAAGATAGAGGAGACCAGGTGATTGTGTAATTGTGCAGTTCAAGAGCTTAGGTTTAAGGATTGAACCTTGAGACTGCGTAATGTGTAGTTCAGGCTGGACTGTGTCGGTAGATTGCACAGTTTTGAGGCTCAGTGAGTCAGATTGCATGGTTTTGCACTATTTCAGTCTACTGCATAGTTTTAGGAGGAAGAGAGGACCTGGTGATTGTGCAGTTACGTAGTTCAAGGGATCAGGGTTTGGGCTTGAGCTCAGAGACAGCACAACGCATAGTTAGGACTAGGCTAGAGTGCTGGGTTATGAAAATTTGGGGGCCAAGTTCTAGGCTTGAGCACTAGAACTACGCAGTGCACAGTCCTAGGAGGCAGGAAATATGTATTGCACAATGTCAAGGAAAAATGTTGCAACTTGAGGTTGGAACCGTGCAATGCGTAGTTGAGGAGGGTTAGATGAGGTTAGGTTATAGGGAAGTTTATGAAATTTGGATAAGTGTGGGATCAATGAGACTTATGTGAATAATGATATGACTTGATTGTGATCACATACTTAGAACACTTGATGACATAACAACATAGATCATCTAGAACACATTAACAGCATATTTCCCTTAATGCGATAACTTTGTGATGACTTTACGACATGTTAAATTGGCAACTAGGGGCAAACTCCATGTGGGTTGGCTTATTTATGGTAGCTCATATTTTTATTGTATCCCTCTCGTAGAGAGGTGTAGGAATGATCCAAAGATCATCCGATTCCGATAAGTATTTATGGAGATATGAATTTATTTTGTTTATATAATTATTATCAAGTCGACCAGCTCTTATGTAGGCTCTAGAAGCCCAAATGTCATGTCTATTCAACCTAGACGTTTTTGGTATAAATAGATGAGGATTTGATGTTATTTGGACATACATTCTTGAGTGATCTCCTCCTCTCCACATCTTGGGTTCTTGGAGAAGGAGTGAGACACCAAGAGTAATATGCTGGCCTTATGGTGATGCCCTAACCGCAGTACAACACAGTCATGGTAATACGATGTTCATGGTTATACGCTGTCAAGGGTGCCACAGTCATCTAACCGTAGTCAATACAGGCTATAATATTCTCAGATCTGTAAGCAGTTCTTGAAGTCATTTATATGCAGGGCATAAGGATTAATACACAGGTCATGACACATACAATAGATATGTTGTTCATTACGCTGGTCAATAATACATTGATACGCTTTCATATATACGTTGATATGCTATTCATTACTCTGTTCAATGGAAACATGTATACACTCAGGTTTCATCTTTGGAATCCACGTACAGGTATACGCTATAATGAAAGGACATAACTCGCAGATATATATGGAATGTTGTCATACGCAGCAACGCAGGTCATACTTATAAATGGAATACGTTACAATAAAACGCTGTCATACACATCATTTCTATATATATACGCATCAACAAATATACCATGCGGTCCTATAATACACATATGGAATATGGAATGCCAACATAGCCACTGGATGGAACACTATCAAGGAAACAAGAGAACATGTTGTAATGTAGTCACATGATGAGGCCAGGGAACACGCAGTAATCACATGATGAGGCTGCAAGGGAACACGCGTAATGAACGCAGTCAAAGGGAGCACCACTGTCCCTAAACCCTAACACGTTGTAATGATCATAGTCAAAGGGAGCACCTGGAGCAGTTATCCCATACGCAATTCATGGAAGACATGGATACGCTGAAACACTCATACGCAGGTTAATATGCCATAGTTCATATGTTGTCAACGCAAATATTTATATATATATACGCTATAGAACACAGTCAGATATATATATAGAACGCAGTCATCATGGATTATATTTACACTATTCATGGAGGTACGAATACGTTGCTCATTATGAATCATACACAGCCCTAGCATAATCTAGGTATATACACTTCGGCGGCATAGAGATAAGGACGTTGTTGTTATGTGTGATCTAGCAAATATATATAATGCAATCATGGGCAGCAGCATTATGTGTGATCTAGAACATAGCCTAACTGCTTTGTTAGGCTGCAAGCCATAGCAAGCAGCTAAGGCTGATATCAACAAAAGCAAATTATTGCAGCATGATGAAGGCAAAGGCAACAACATGATGGGCAGCACTATGAGATCATGTGCATGGGCAGCACAATGATACATGGAGCAGAGGCAGTAGCATGATGATGATGCACAATAGTTTGAGCAGCATGATGATGGATAAGATCACGGACATGAGCAACATGATGATAATCATGATTAGTATAGCATGGTGCAGTATGTAGTGGTGCAACTAAAGGACCAAATGCAACACGATGATAGGTGAAGGAGTCACCTTGAGAATCAGTTGAAGCAGAATGTCTTCAACTGATCTCATCGTTATATGAAATGATCTATGCTAGATCTAGATAAGTCAAAGTGTTAACTTTTGTTGTAAATGTACTCTCTCTCTCTTTCTCTGCTGAACTTTGAAGATAGAAGAAGATTTGATCAAAGGGTTTCCCCACACATTGTGGGGTTTTTCCCTGGCTAGCGCCACATCTTGTGTTCTCTTGTTTTGGCGTGTCTTCTGCGATTTATATTTATGTTCTATCTGCAGTTTATCTTAATGCTGATATGATTGCTAACTGTGAAAATTTAAATAAATTGCTCTAGCATAGAACATACCTAAACTTAACATGGTATCAGAGCTTAGGTGAAGACAATGCCCAAGCAAGAGTGTAAGAGCAATCACTGAAGACAGTTGGGACAAGACAAAAGGATCAACGGGTTCCTCATAATTCACCTAAGGGAGAATTCGAAGCAGAGAATGTTATCAGAATGGCACTATGGAAGTTTCTGATGGTCTATCTAAAGATCACTTCATTGGGATGTTCAGATCTAAGGGTGGAAGGAAAGGCAGATGCCTTGTTGAAATAATTTCGGCCGTTATGAGAAGGAGTGTCCGAATGGCAGAGGCACATCTCTTGATGAAGATAACAATCATTCCTGGGACATTTTCGATAATCAAAGGAATGACTAATAATGCAGGTCATCAAGGAAATGATCGACTCTTCCACGAAAGGAAGGAACCCCAGAATCTCTTTTATGTACCTGATCGCTAGAAGAACTTGGTGTCCATCTCGGAAATGGAAGTCAAAGGTTACAGGATGGCACTTATTGATGGAAAGGTACGAGTTTGAAAATAGATCCTTCAAAGATGTTTTTGAGTTCAGGGTTGTATCAAGTTCCAGGAAGTCCACTGGGGACCATGTCCATTGACTCAGCACCGGAGGTCTGTGAGTCAGATGGTGACTAGGATGCCTGAATTCAAAAAGGAGCATGAAGGTACATGTTTGAAATGTACTGAAGGAAAATATTATAAGGGGACCATTCCCCTCATGCAGCAGGTCCATAGGCTTGGAACAACCCGAGGAGTTTGAGAATCATCTAGGGAATCTCATGTATACAGGTGGAAGAAAGCCCTCTATGAAGAAAAACACCTCGGGTGTAGTATGAAAGGATTGATAGCTATCTAATGTAGCTGAGATTCACTAGGAGTGAAACTGATCCAAACCATTACTCGAAGGTTGTGGATGATAAACCTCTCGTACTGGAACCTATGTCTGACAGGTGTAGACCCTCTCATTTATAGGAGACAGAGGGAGTTGGATTCTGAATGTGGAAAGATAAGCTGCAAGCCTGTGACTACCTCGAGGATCTTAACTTTCAAGAAGTTATATGGTAGTGATGCCGGAACTGATTTGGGAAATGCCTCTGAATTTCATAAACTCATTCGCGTTGATGTTCTTGGAGAACCTCCGTTCGAACATATGTGTTGCAGTTAGCATGGTGTGCTCATATTTGGTTGAGCCTCATTGGATTGGTGCCAAGAATCTTTTGAGATATCTACAGGGCACAATCTCTCATCGATTGAGATACACTGCTGAAATATGAAACCACATGATTATTCTAATGATGAGTGGGCAGGCATTGTGGAGGATCACTAGAGCACTTCTTAGTGTTGTTTCTCTTTGGAATCTGCCTCGATATCCTGGATGAGCAGGAAGCAGAAGTCGGTGACTCTGAGCACCACCAAGGCAGAATACATTTATGCTAGTATGGTCTTCTGTGAGGTAGTCTAGTTGCTGAAGCTCTTTCGGGAGCTGTTTGTACACATGATGAATACCACTATGATTCTCTGTGACAACCAGAGGTGGGATTCAATTATTGAGAAATCCTGTATTCAACGATTGGTCTAGCAGGTAGACATCAAATACTGCCTAATTTGGAATATGGTAAGTCGATGATAAAGGAGGCTCCATCGCATTGAGACTGATGTACAGGTCATTGACATTTTGACAAAGCCCCAGGGAAAGATCAAATCTGTGATTTTCCGTACGAATTGGAGTCATCGGGAGACCCTTGTAAAAGGGTCCTGCATGTTGCATACATTGAGCTCTGGGAGCTCTGGGGGGCTTGCAGTTCTACTGGAGCAACATACGACCACAGGGTGACTCACCCTCCCCTGGTGGTGCACACTGGAACAAGATGATTCGCTCTCTTATGGGACAAGATGATTCGCTCTCTTGTGTAGCAGGATGATTAGTTCTCCTCTGAGGCCTGGATTGATGTGTTCTCCATGGAAATTGTAGCAGGATTGATGTGTTCTCTTGTGAGGACAAGATTGATTAAGTTCTCCTGTCGAGGCATCTTACCCATGCAGTCTGGGACTCCTGGGAAGTACCTCTCATCTGATCAATGAGCAGGGAAATGAAGTTAGGGACCATAGTAGTACCGATGGACGCATCATTGTATCTACCGTACTCCCTACGCTAGGATGACCTCCATTGATTTGGGATCAATGATACTGGTCTTGGACTAGTGGTAGGAGTTGTACATACTATGACGCTGACTTCGGGTTGGCTGAGACTGGTCTGGGATCAGTGGTACATACTCCGTGACTGACTTCGTGTCAGTGCAGGACTAGTCTGGGACTAGTGAGAGTCATACATACTATGACACTGACTTTGGGTCAGTTCAGACTAGTCTGGGACCAGTAGTACACTCTCTGAGCCTGCGATACTGGTTTGGGACCAGTGGTAGGAGTTGTACATACTATGACGCTGACTTCGGGTCAGTTGAGACTGGTCTGGGATCAGTGGTACATACTCTGAGACTGACTTCATGTCAGTGCAGGACTGGTCTGGGACCAGTGAGAGTCGTACATACTATGACACTGACTTCGGGTTGGTTGACACTGGTCTGGGACTAGTAGTACACTCTTTGAGCCTGCGATACTGGTCTGGGACCAGTGGTAGGAGTTGTACATACTATGACACTGACTTCGGGTCAGTTGAGACTGGTCTGGGACCAGTGGTACATACTCCGAGACTGACTTCATGTCAATGCAGTATTGGTCTGGGACAGTGAGAGTGGTACACACTATGATGCTGACTTCGGGTCGGTTGAGACTAGTCTGAGACCAGTGGTACACTCTCTGAGACTGCGATACTGGTCTGGGACCAGTGGTATGAGTGGTACTTACTATGAAGGTTGAAAATTGTATAGATTACCTACAAATAATATTAGCTCAATAAACTACCTACTTAACCATGCACAAAACCATAAATCTATAACATTTAGAAATGTTGATGAGAAGAAGATTAATTTGCTCAACCATCAACCTTATAATTTACCTATTTTGGAGGCCCATCATACCCACCTACTGGAATATTTTCTCATCCTTGAGAAACCTAATCTTCTTCTCTTATTTATTCCTGTTCATTCAACTCTTTGATTTTTTTCTTTATGTCCCATGTCGAGTTGGTCATGGTCGCCCATAGTGGATAAAATCCTACATTTTCCTCTATGTCCTTCGACACTTGGGATTCTTGTTCTTGGATTTGGTTCTCTTGTAATATCAGAAACAAAGGTGCATTAAACTAAAGCCTTATCCATTTAATATCAAGCCTCTAGATGATCCTCTTATATAGAGGATTTCTTGCTAGTGTTGCTTAAAGTCTATTGGAGAGTGATACTCCCTTATCTTCATGATGTGAGACAAACCTTTCCATCTTCTCTAGAAGGCTTGCGAACTTTCTTCTCCCAACAATCTGAAGGTGTCCTCAAAATGCAATTTAACCTCTACTTTCCTTTTCTTCCAAATAGTTTCCACCCTAGGGTTTTATGCAATAATGACATGGGATGATGCAAGCATTGAAGGATATGGGTGTTTTGGTCTAATCCATAATGGCTCCTTCAAATCCCCTTCCAAGGTCCTTTTAATGTATTCTACTCTAATTTCCTCGTGTCTTAACCAATATGCTAATGCCAGTAGCTATGCATCCCCAAAGTAAGGATTGGGGTCCCATATGGACATATCAGAGAGAATATGGTTAGTCATATAGAATTCAACTAATTTGGCATTGTCCTCCATTCTACATTTTAGGAAGAAGCCTATGAAGTGTTTGGTTTCTTGCAACTATATGGTGTTTTGCTAATTTATTTGATTAATTTGGAATCTGCACCATTATTCTTTTAGGAACAATGATTATGCCTTGTAAGTTTACCTACAATTGACAAATTCTAAATAAAATTGTGCCATGGTTCCTAAGGATGTCTCCATTGCTACAATCTGAGCACATTTTTCTTTTAAAAATTCTTGTGCCTGCTGAAATTGATTCCTTAGGTGTTGATTCTCTCAACTCGAGGTTATCTCTTTGATTGGCTTCTTCTATTCTTAATAGGAGAATTTCTTCCCTCACTTTGTTGACTTCATCTTCCATGCTAGCAATATTGGCCACCCCTTTATCCTGTGCAATCCTCATCCATCTATGTGTTTCTAGTTTGGACTTCTCCATCTCAATCATCAGGGAAGGCACTAAATGTATAGACATCACTCTTACTCATACCCTTGTAGTAGGAGGATCAACCCTTAAAGACCAAGAGAAGAAGGAAGGTGGCTTCCTTGGTGCATACTACTTTGTAGCTTTTTCCACCTCCTGTAGTTTGTATACTATTCTTATAGTCTAACACACTACTCCTATAGCTACTATATTTTCTTAGGAAGTACTATCAACTTTCCATGTTGCACCTCAATTTCATTTTCCTATGGCTCTAGGAGGCCTTGCACTTCTCCTTCTTATTTCTCTTTCTCTATGGGGCTAGGTGTCTCTTCTATTGCAATGGGAGTAGCAGAGGGAGGTTGAGGTTTTCCACTAAATTTGATTCTAGTGCTCTTTCTCCTTGTATAGAAAATATGTTGGGTAGGCTTACTCATCATGGGATTAGTAGGAGTACTTAAACCTACCAAGGTGGTTTCTATTTCTTTTTCCTCTTCCATTAAGGTGTTTGTCCTTTTTTTTGAGGAGTTGGTTACTTCCTTCCCCTTCCTCTTTTTAGTGTTGGTAATATTAGCATTGATGTCATTGATCACATTGGTGATAATTTATGTTGAATGTGAAGTGCACATGAATGTTGAATGTTTAATTGGTGATAACTAATGCTTGAATGCAAAAGGTTGAAAGTGATGTGAAGTGCAAAGGCTAAAACATGAATAAATATGTGATTGAATTGGAAAATGGTTCTTGACAAAGCTAGTTTGAAAATGTATGCTTTTATCAATCATTAACAAATAGCTGGTACAAATATGGAAAATGTAACCAATACAAACTAAGAAGTTTCAAAATTTTTCTTATACAATCATTTTCATTGGCCCATTTTATTGCAACTTAATTTTATATTACAAAATTCTGATTTTCAACATTGAAAATGAAGAGGGAGATTATGAATAGTCTTAGAAGACCAAGAGCCAACTTCTCATTACATATTCTTGTTGAGAATACAAACAACTAAGAATCCATGCTTATAAAGTATACATTGTTGAATGGAAAAAAGATTTCTGACATTAAGCAGTTGGTATGAGAGCAGTAAAAGAGGAAGAGAATTAAAGAGGAGAAGCAAAGGAGATGTGCAGTAGACTTGACAACATAAATTTATATCAGGTAACCAAAACATTTGACTTGGTATTGTGATTGAAATATTGTAGTCTCTTTTCAAGTTGTAGCTTAATAAAGAATAAGTTGTAGCCAGTTGAGGTAGGAGACTCTTATGGGTTGTATCCTATAGAAAAATTTTCGAAGTTGGAGCTTCCTTTAAGGTAGGAGCCTCTTGTAGGTTGGAGCCCACAAAAAATATGATGTAATGATGAAGTAGGAGCTTTCCTTCACATCACTTTCGGAAAAATATTCATGGTTTTCTCCCTTATGGGTTTCCACTTATATCTGGTGTCTTCATGTGTTGTTTCTTGGATATGCAGTGAATTCTCTTGAATTTTGAATAGGTATATCTGTAAATTTCTCTCTTTGGTAACTGCAAAAGGAAGCCATCAATAATTGAGTATATACATAAATCATTAGTTGCATAAAGAAAAAAATTAAGTTGAGTAAAAATTGAAGGGTTAAAATTATTGATTCACCCCCCCAGTAATTTCCAAACATATATATTAATTGGCATCAGAGCCAAGTACCTTTGGTAGAAGTATAACAATTGGAAGGAGGTCCTAAATCAATAAAATGGCTATTCGGGAAGGATGCTCGAAAAATAAACCCCCTTGTTTACTGGTACAAGCTATGCCTTCTGGAAAGTAAGAATGAAGACATATTTAATGTCTCTTAGGGTAGAATTATGGGCTACTTTGATGGTAGGGTATGAAGAACCAAAGGAAACGACTAGTGACAAAGATACCAAACTAGATTTTATTTCTAATGCAAAAGCTATGAATGCACTTCTGAGTGGATTATGTGAGTTTGAATTTATTAAAGTAATGCACTGTGAGATAGCTAAAGGTATATGGGTTGAATTAGAAAATATTCATGAAGCATGTAAAAAGGTAAAGATGGCCAAATTACAAGTATATAGAACACAATTTGAGACTTTAAAAATGAATGAAGATGATGATACATCTAAGTTATTTTTAAGAGTTGATGAAGTTGTAATTGTCATGATGGTCTAGGAGAAACAATCAAATTAAGTGTAATAGTTCAGAAAATATTGAGGTCATAAACTTCTAAGTTCAATCCTAAGGTTTCAACTATAGAAGAGACAACAAACTTTGAGACTTTGAACATGGATCAACTACTTGGTTCTTTGACAACATATGAGATGAGAATTCCAAAAGGGAAGCTAGTGACTAGAGAGACATCTTTCAAGGTAGACAAGTCCATAGAAGAAAATGAATGTTCATGCTTAGGTTATGATGAATAAGAAGCAACATTTGTTAGAAGTTTGAAGAAAGGTACATGTAAGTACAAAGGAAAACCTCCATTTAATATTTTTAATTATGGAAGAGTGGGGCATTATGCCTCAAAATTTCCTTATAAGAAAGAATAAAATTAGGCTACAAGGAAAGAAAATAACAAGTCTAATAAAATGCAGAAATAGAAAAAAGTTTGAAAGGAAAAGCTTCTATGCTCAAGAAGATAACAATGTGTCTTGAAGTTCCAATGAATCATATAGTGAAGATGGAGCTAGTGAATTCATGTTGATTTCCTTGGAAGAAATTGAAAAATATTGTTAGGAATATGAGGAAGAAGAGGAAGCTGAGGTAGAAATTGAGGGGGAGTTGATCAATGCCTTGTATGAAATAAAAAAGCTTAAACCAAAGAATATAAAGAAGAAAGAGATATTATTGAAATATGTAAAAGAAGAATCAAATTCAGAAGAAAGTATCAAGTTGAAAGTTGAACTTGAAAAAGTAAAGAATGTGGAAGACATTTTGATGTAGCGAATAAAGGAGAAAAGCTAGGAGTGTGAAAGATTGGAAGAAGAGGTGGTAAGTCTGAAAAAAAGGGATAGAGAATGCACAAACTGAATTAAACATGAATATTGAACATATAAAATGTTCTGAAAAATTGGATGTGATATTAAATGATCAAAGGTCTCCACTCATAAAGGTTGGGTTAGGCTATGAAGGAGAATCCATTGAATCCAAGGCAGAAGAGAATAGGAAAATAACTTTTCTAAAAGTTGTTAGGGGAGACAATGATAGTTCACATCAATATGAGAACAAAAATATGAGCAACACTCCAACATCAAATGAACAACTACAAAGAAACACTACCGGAAAAGTAGAGAAGACAAAAGGAATGGAAAATCAAACAATAAACTATCAGAGACCATGCTTCTTCAGGAGAAGGGATTATCAAATGCCAAGATGGATATATCCTCAAACGACATCCACTACAAGGTACATATATTTTTTCTATGGATATTGTTACTACTGTAAAAATTTTGGAAATAAAGCCATAGATTGTAGAGCTTATGTTAGAAGAAATGATCTAAGAAATTCAAAGAGAAGTAAGGCGAATAATGGATTCAAAAACATCAAAACAAGAATGAATCTAGAAAAAAATGAATTTTCCCATCTCCTTGATATCATTGAATGTTTCTATTGTCACAACTTTGGGCACAAGTCATATGAATGTTAGCTTAAAGGCAATATATTATCATATCAAAATAATTATGAACGGATGCATGCATGCTATGGAGAAGGAAGGAAGAAAAAGCAAGTTGATAAGTGTGACCTAGTTCACTCGAGGTAAAAATAGTAAAATGTACATGGATAGTGGTTTTTCTAGAGATATGACAAGAGATAAAAGCAAGTTTATATCCCTGGATGAAAATAAAACTGGAAATGTCACATTCATCAATGATGAAGTAGGACAAATTAGATTAAAGGGAATAGTTAGTCTAAATAAAAAAAGAGAAAAGGCTCAGGATGTATTGTTTGTATATGGTATAAAACATAATTTGTTGAGTGTAAGTCAGATGTGTGATAAAGGGTGTGATGTTATTTTCAAAGCTCAAGACTGTGAAATCAATTTAACAAGTATTGGGAAGATTCTGTGTAAAGGAGTTTGAACAAAGAATAATGTATATATCTTGAAGGAAGAGAGTGAGGAATGTTACATCAGCAAACAAGATGAATCTTGGCTATGCCATAGGAGATTGGGACATCTCGATTTTGATCACATCATCAAGCTTAGTAAGAAGAGAGAAATTGAAGATCTAACAACAATAAAGAAGCTTCAAAATACTACCTACAAGTCATGTCAAATGGGCAAGAAAACATGAACATCATTCAAAGTCAAACATAAATTATCAAGTAGTGAGCCTTTGCAGCTGGTTCATATGGATTTGTGCGGGCCTTACAGAACAAAAGAACTGGGAGGAGAAAAATCTTGTATTCTAATAATTGATGACTATTCTAGTTTGACATGGGTGGAATTTCTCAGAAATAAGTCATAAGCATTTGAGAAATTCAAAATATTCAAATCACTGACACAAAATCAAGCAGGGTGCAAGATAGAGTGCATAAGGTCAAACAGAGGAGGTGAAATTACTTCAGATGAGTTTGCAGACCTGTGTGATGAACTTTGCATAAAAATATAATATACTATTGAAGGAACACCTCAATAGAATGGAGTTGTAGAGAGTTGAAACAAATCTGTTTAGGAAATGGCCAAAGCCATAATGCAAGAAAGAAACATTTCACAAACCTATTGGGTAGAAGTGGTATATACATCTATACATATTCTCGATAAGGCACATAGCAGAACAAATTGTGATAACAAACCCTATGAACTGTGGCATGATAAGCTAGCTGCAATCAAACATTTTAAAGTATTTGGGAGTAAATGCTATATCAAAAATAATGATGCAAAGCTAGGAATGTTTGATGCTCAATCAGATGAGGGAATATTTTTGGGATATCCATCAAAACGTAATGGATACATATGTTATAATAAAATATTGCATAAGATTGTGGAAAGCATAAATGTAAAGTTTGATGAAGAGCTACCTGATAAGAACAAAAGAACAAGTTTTATCAATCCTCCAGATCATCATCATCATGACAGTAAAGAAAATTAAGTACAAGATGAAGAATTAGAAAATACAAAGACTCAGTCAAAAGGTCCCTCAAGACACACACAAAAGAATCATCCTAAAAGTCAAATAATTGGAGATAAAAGTGAAGGATTGCAAAGAAGGAGGCAACTTGTAGAAAAATTAGACCAAATTCATATTTCTATGTTGTCACAGATTGAACCTGAGAACTTTGATGAAGCGGGTAAAGACAAAAAATGGATAGATGTTATGAACGATGAGTTAGATCAAATCGAAAAGAATAAGACTTGGGAGCTAACAAAAAGACCGGTCATAAATAATGCCATTGGCACAAAATGGGCATTCAAAAACAAGATGAATAAATAGGGTCAAATTGTTAGAAACAAAGGTAGATTAGTGTGCAAGGTTTACTCACATGTAGAAGGTCTTGGCTGTGTAGAAAATTTTGCACTAGTTGTGAGATTGGAGGAAATCAGGGTGTTTTTGGTCTTCGTTTGTTACAATGGTTTCAAAGTATACCAAATGGACATGAAGTCTTCTCTTATAAATGTTGAACTTGAGGAAGAGGTCTATATGGAACAACCTGACGGATTTTTATTATCATATAAGCCTAACTATGTTTGCGGGCTAAAGAAAGCATTGTATGGTCTTAAACAAGCGCCATGGGCATGGTATTCTAGATATGATAAGTACCTTCAAAAACAGGGTTTCAAGCATTAGGGGAATTTTTAGGTCTAGGCCTCCAAAGGAAATTATAAAATAATAGTGGAAATAATAGAATGTTGAGAAATGGCAAGATGAAATTCCAGTTTAATTTTTCCTTGTATTAAATTTTGAATTAAAATTGAATTATATTCTCATAGCAACTTGTAAATAGTCAAATAAGTTTAATTGGCATAATTAACATAGGAATTTTGAGTTGGAAGTATTTCTGTTAGTCCTGTATGTGTGATCCCTAAATTTTAGGGGTCCAAGATGAGTTTATTTGAGTTGTAATTAGATAACTCAGTTTGACTGAGTTTTGTTCAATTAAACAAGTTCTAACTGTTGGAGGAACTAGTAGAGGTCTAGTAGTGAGTCGGTGCACTGTTGCATCCTCAATTCTACTCCAGCTAACTAGAGATTCACTCAAGATAAACTCATGCATGTCAGTTCATAGAAAGACACAGTTGAGACTAGAGTGTAGGGACATTGTATTATCAATTGTATGATTTTCCGAGTTGTACAAATCATGTGTGCAATCAATTATGGACCTAAGTTTGGATTGCGCAGTTTGAGAAGAAGGATTTCCCAATTAAATAGGGTTGATACTCTTAGGAATTATGCAAGGAAATAGGGACTTGGTAGGAAGAAGAATTGGCCAAGTGTTTGCCAAAGGTGGCTTGTGAGGCAGAGAGTTGATTATACTTGTGCAGGGATTGTTCTAGTGAGAACAAGCATTGTATTTTCATCTTGGATTTTTTATTAATGAAATATAGATAGTCAGGGTTTTCAGTAGTTTCTTTCACCATAAAAATATTGTGTTATGTGTTGGTTATCTTCCTCTTGTTGATTATTGTTTTCATTGATCTATTAGTTTTTGATGTTGAGAGTAGAGGTATATTCTTGTCTTTTGTTTTAGAAAATTTCATGAGTTGTCGAATCTATAGGAAAATCTACATGGTATTAGAGCTGAACAAAATATATTAGAGGAGGTTTCAAGTTTAGGGTTACAGGTGAAATTTGAATTTGTAATTCATACTTCATGATTGACAAATGGCTTTCTACAATTTGAGACATGAGTATGCCATGGAATAAAACTTGAATTACATAGCATGGAAGGACAGGATGGAAGCAGTGTTGGAGGACAATGGCCTTAAGGAATTCAATGATCAAGACATTCTTAAGCCACCAGCATTGGATGCTAATGATCTGTTCGAATGGAAGAAGTGTGTGGCAAAGGAAAGATGGATTATTCTTAAGGGAGTTCAAGATCACATTGTTTCGAGTCTCCATGGCAAGGAAACTCCATACTCAATGTGGAAGACATCGACGGACCCTTTTCAGAATAGAAGTGACCATAGGAAGTTGGAACTAAAGGACAAACTCATAAAGATCAAGATGGGGAAGGGTGAATCAATTCAGAAATACTTGACCAAGTTCACTCATTGTCAAGATGAGCTTGGAAGTTTTGGGATTACTGTTGTCGAGGATGATATGGTGAGCCTAGCTCTTCTAGCAATCCCAAGAGTTGGCATAGTTATCAAGACTTTGTGAATGGGAGGGAGAATCTTTGAGATTGGGAATGACTATGGTTGGATTTGATGCAGGAAGATATTAGAAGGAACACCAGAGATGGTTCCTCATCAAATACCGATGATGAGGAAAATTGTACCTTAACGGGTAAGGCAAAGAAAGGGAAGGGGAAGGCGTCCCATTACAATTCAAATTCTTGTCATGGAGGAATAAAGAAGTACATTTCGAAAGTCAATTTATTTCATTGTCACGAGCTAGGACATTTTATTCAAATTTTCCACTCAATAAGTCCAATAAGATGTCCTCGGGAGGAGTGGTGGGTGAGGCTCTTGCCTCTCAATTTGAATAGGACATTACCCTCATTGCATGCACGGTGTCATAAATGATGGGTAGTGTATGGTACCTAGATAATGGAGCTTCATTCCACATGACTGGAAATAAGGAGCTCTTCATTGACCTGGAGGAGAATGATCTCTAGATGCATATCGAGATGGGCAACGACGGGGGCTATAGTGGTATTGGATTGGGTGTGGTTACCTTTCAAAGGGAGTCGGGTGCTCCTCTCACCTTGAGAGATGATATGTATGTTCCCAAGTTGAAGAAGAACTTGGTATCTATTTCCATGATGGAGGATAGAGGCTATGATATGATCTTTAATGAAGGAAAGGTGTTCCTTTGTCATATAGCTATGGGACAAGTAAAGAGGATAGGGATTTAGGTGAAGAATATATACATGTTAGATGTAGAAGATTATGATGCCTTGAGCATGAAGGTAGAGAAGACGCAGAGCTAAGACATCGGTGAGTTATGGCACAAGCAGTTGGGTCACTTGCATCATGGGGATTTGAAAATCATGCAATAGATTTCTACTGGTCTTCCCAAAGGTACGCTAGGAACGTTGATACATGCAAGGGGTGTACTTTGGGAAAATTAACCAAGGTTTCCTTTCAAAATAGAGATAGTTGAGAACAAGTGATTCTAGAGTGAGTCCATTCAGATGTGTTTGGACCATTCTCGACAACATCCACAACCAAGCATAGGTATTACGTTATATTTGTTGACGATTTTTCTCGTAAATGTTGGATATTTTTCATGTAGAAAAAAGATAAAACTTTTTCAAAGTTTTGCGAATTTAAAGCATTGGTCAAGAAATATTTTGGCAAGAAGGTTAAATCTCTGAGGAGTGATAACAATGGTGATTATGTCTCAAATGATTTTAAGAACTTATATGCAACGGAAGTGATTAAATGGGAGTTGACAACACCCCATAACCCATAGCAGAATGGGGTGGCCGAAAGGAAGAACAAAATAATTGTAGGGGCAACATGGGTGATGTTGCATGATCAAGACCTACCACTACACTTCTGGGCTAACATGCAACACAATTGTCTATTTATAGAATAGAAGCCCTCATCGGATTCTTGGGATGAGTACACCAGAGGAGGCTTTCTCAGGGAAGAGACCAGATGTTGGTCACTTCAGGATTTTTGGGTCATCAATATATTTCCATGTGACCAAAGATGCATGGAAGAAGCTTAAGCCAATAGCATAATTGGGGATATTTGTGGGATACACTGATACACATCACAACTATCGAGTGTACCTATCGACCAGCAAGATGATAGCGGTTTGGAGCAATATCATATTTGATGAGGAGAAGGCCATGCGATGTTCCCTTGAGAGGGAGCTTCAGCTACATGGAGTTGAGGATATTTTAGCTCCTAAGGTTGAGGAGACTCATATTGATGTGGAGCAGCCACATGCAGAGGATCCAGGAGTGGAGACATCTACTCAGGGAAAGTCTTCCAAAGATGGGAGAAAGCACACTAGAGAGGCTGACAGGTTATTGCAGGTTGTTAGAGAGAATGTGGGAGCACCCACATCACAATGTAGGCAAATGAGGTCACCTGAGAGGTAGACTGGATACATGGCTCTATTGAGCATATGTGTTGAGACAGATCCATCTTCCTTTCAGGAGGCAATGAAGCAACCATTTTGGGTTGATGCCATGGTTGAGAAGTATGACTCCATTATTCATAACAGTGTTTGGGATGTGGTCCCAAGACTGACAAACAAGTCATTTGTGAGCTCCGAATGGATTTACAAGGTAAAGAAAGCAGTGGATGGTAGTGTGGAGAAGCATAAGGCAAGATTTGTGGCCCATGGCGTTTCACAGGTAGAGGGGATTGACTATGATGAGACCTTTTCTCCTGTAGCAAAGTACTCATCGATCAGATCCATATTGGCATTATCAACATAGATGGGTTGGAAGATACATCAAATAGATGTAATGACATCCTTCCTTAATGGAAATATGGAGGAAGAGGTGTACATTGAGCAACCTGAAGGTTTTTAGACCTTTGACCGTGAGTCACATGTGTGCCGACTCAAGCAAGTGTTGTATGGGCTGAAGCAAGTACCACGTTCTTGGGACACCAAGATCAATAGCTACTTCATCGAGTTGGGATTCACCAAAACTGAAGTAGATGAGAACCTATACCACATTGTGGTGGAAGGTAAATTATTGATCATTATTTTATATGTCGACTATTTGATTATGACAGGTGATGATAATTTGATCAAGTTGCGAATGGAGGATCTTGCAAGAGAGTTTTAGATGAAGGAATTGGGGCTCATGCATTACTTTTTCAGCATGGAGGTATGGTAGGATGATGGGGAAATTTTTGTCTCTCAGGGCAAGTATGCCAACAAGACACTGAAAAGGTTCCACATGGAGAGCAGTAAACACATGGAGACTCCTCTAACAGGTAACTAGAGGAAGGAGGATGCTACTTCAGGTGAAGTAGTGGAATCTACCATTTACATGAAGCTTGTGGGTTCACTCATGTATTTGGTGAACATATGACCAAACATGTGCTATGTAGTTAACCAACTTAGTCAAGCGATGGTTATGCCTACCAAGTTGTATGGGAAGGCGTCCAAGCATGTGTTGAGATACCTTAGAGGCACTACTCAGTATGGATTATGGTATAGCTAGATAAAGGGAGTGAAGCTTCAAGGATTCACTGATACAGATTGGGCAGGGAGTCCATCCGACAAGAAGAGAACATCAAGAGGGATCTTTAGTATTGGGTCAAATTTTTTTCTTGGTATAACAAGAAACAAAGATCAGTTGCACTCAGTTTGGCAGAGGCAGAGTACATGACTGCGACAAGCATCATGTGAGGCCATCTGGATGAGGAGATTCTGGTTGGTTTGTTTGTTCAACAGATGGATCCAACTATGATTTAATGTGATAATTAGAGTTTTATCAAACTCTCTTAAAATCCAGTTTTTGACGATCGGTCCAAGCATATTGATATTTCATATCATCATCTTCGAGATTGTGTATTGAGGCAGATTATGTTGTCGGATTATATTCCCACAAAGGAGCAGGATGTTGAAATTTTGACAAAGGAATTTTCAAGATGTAAATTCGAGTTTCACAGCGGTAGGATCAGGGTAGCTAAAAACCACTTTCTTGTTGAGAGATAGTGTTGAGAAA
>APFE030436539.1:173238-187611 GCA_000404065.3 Pinus taeda | reverse complement strand
TTGATCTGTGATCTGTTTGTGAGCGGTGTCCTTCTGGTGTTCTGTCTGAGGAACTTACCCTGTAAATTCCTACAGGAAGAAGTAGTTGGTAGATGCAGTGAAGGTATAAGAAACTAATAGATCTGGTCAGGGCATTTCTTAAAGATCCAAATATTGTGCATATTTATAGTATTATAGGCGAGTACTTTGGTTTAGTAAAAAATACATAAATAGGTGTATATTCCATAAAATAATATGCAATTTACTATTAAAATTGGTAATTTTTTTGGTGAATATCATCCATATAATATATATATAATATAATATATATATATATAATAGGTAAATTTTTTAATGGAATGGGTGAATAGCTTTTTAGAAAATGTTAAAAAGATAGCCAAATAGCAAAAATTTTCCCCTAAAATTTTCCCTGGAGCTACTGAAGATAGAAGTAGCAAGCAACTTGTTGAAATCAAAAGAAATTAACATAAATTGTGAAGAAGCAAGCAAGTAGGTTAGTGCTTAGAAATATTTACAACAATGAGGATTTGTGTTTCTTGTAGGTTGCTTCCTACAAAGAAGCAGAGGGGATTGATGTCTCTTGTAATTTGGTTCCTATAGAAAATAGAGAGGATTGGTGTATCTTGTAGATTGGTTCCTATAAATTGATGTAATATTAGGTCGGCTCTTACAATATCTTTCATACGAAAAAGTTTTGCAGTTTTCTAGCATAAAAGTTTCCAAGTATATCTTCTGTTATTGTTTCGTTTATGAGATTAATTTGTTATGATGTTTGAATGGAATTAAATAAGTAAAAATTGTCATTATATTGCTTCATCCCCCCCCCCCTTAGTATAATTTTAAATTCCAACAATTGGAATCATAGTGGATTCCTTTGGAAGCAATCTAACCACTAGAAGGTAGATCTCAAAGGGACCATGGCTATCCAAGTTGGATCTTACACAATTAGAGTTCCACTATTGGATGGATCAAATTATGCTTTCTAGAAGATAAGAACAAGGGCTCACCTAATGTATGTTGGTGTTGATGTTTGGAGTTTAGTGATAGTAGAATGTTATAAAGTTCTAGAAATTCCTCCAACATATACGAATGAGAAGAAGGCATATGTAAATAATCACTACATATGTTGTTTATTGTCTTAATGTCGTGCATTGTTGAATGGTATTGTTTATTCTTCATGTGATGTTATATTAATATAATATTAATGTGAATTTAATGCCTAATGATTAAAAATTAACAAATTGGAAGGAAATATTGTTTCACTCTCTCACATTTACAACATACAATGTTTAGTATGCTATAGTTAATATATTCTATTATATTATATATATATAAATATAATATATATATATATAATATATAATATATATAATATATATAATATATATATTATTATATATATATATAGATATATATATAGATATATACATATTATTTATATACATGTATCCATAAAAGAAGAAAAAAAAAAAAATTAGAATAAATCCAATACTCTAAAAAACTTGAGAAATATAGCAAAATTAAAGAAGTGCATTACATGTTCCATCAAGTGAGTACATCACCATCTTTTGTTAATCATTAGTTAATATTTGAGGATATATTTGGTTACACCTATTAGCTAATATAAATAATAATTTTAATTTTATGATAAGGAGATCACTTTGTTGGTAACTAGGTGAATTTTATCATTTTAGTTTTTTATATTTATTGTCTAACCATAAATACATTTTTATATGAATTTTGTGATCAAGAATTGTAACATAAAAAATATACAATAATTATTTATCTATAATAAATAGGGTTATGAGATTGGGGATTTGATGTTATGAATTGGAGCAAGCAAGATAAAAGAAGTAAAATTGTGGAAAAGGCTCTAAGCCATTCTCCTTTAGTATATTGTATTAATATTGGGATATGAACTTATCATATATCAATTGGACCATTCTAGATCTACATATCACTAACAATTCATCGGTGGATCATGACAACACCTCTTCAAAGATAAGGTTTGCAACTCATAACGATGTGGTATCAAACATTGTGATTGTTAAGGAACTCATAACCTAAAATTTCCCCTCTCAATCATAAGTCCAGATAATTATACCAATGAATTTTTTCATCTTCAAACTGAAATTGTTGAACTAGGCGTTGATGAAGATATACCTGATACAATGCCAATATCTATAAATGAATAGCTATTATGTCTAAATATTCCCAATGAGTAATTGAAATGATTATTGTTGATGAGATTAGTTGATGTGTTGGAATTCCAAAACATTGATTGAATTTTGATTGAGATAGGACTTCAAATCTTGAAGCCTAACTATCATCAATGATAGCTAATGCCCCTATATCAGGTGCAAGGTGAGAAATTTCATTCTTGAAATGATCCAAGCTACAACATTTTATTTGTTATGTGGTGGTTTTGTTATTTGAATACTAACCATGTTTACATCATTTGATGCCTTTCTTAGTTGACTTCTAACCATCATCTATTAATACTAGTGGTTTATGGTTTACCACTAACCATTTTGACTTGAACATTGTTGTTTTCTTGGATTATCACTAACAAATTTGATTAGAATAATGTAGTAGTTTATAGTTTACCACTAACCGTCTTCACCTAAATATTGTGGTGATTTCGGATTCTCACTAATCAACTTGATTTAAATAATGATGTGGATTTTGGTCTACCATTAACTATCTTTACTTCATCAACTTATTCCCTCATTAAAGGTGTAGGAGAGTTTATTTTAATCATTGTGGTCCCACCAATGAAGTGTGGAGAGTACATTCTTTAACTTTAGAGAACATTTAGAATTGGATCTGCATCATGCCCAAAATCATCTAGAATAATTGCTTGATATCTTTTTTCTTTTGTATTTTTGTCTTTTAATGTTTCTTTGCCTAAATATTTCCTAGGTGGTAAGACTTATCCAACTATTTTACCTCTTTATTCTATCCCCATGGATTTATCCATTCATAATTAACTATATTTTTCCTTCTTGTATTTCTATCATTTTTTTGGTAGTTTCTTTGTCTTCACATAATCAAGGCAAGGATGAACATCAAAACACTAACGCTCAATGTGACTAACTCTTTGCAATGGTCAGAATTTGTTTTCAAGACTCTAGACATATTAAATAAATCCTATAGTAACAAACAAAATTAGTTAAGAGTAAATTTGAAAGATATAAATTGTTTCCTATGTCATATCCCAAACCATGTTAATTTCTATTGAATGATAACTCTTCTTGAGGTTTGAAAAACATCCAAGAAAAACCATTTGGTTTCTCTTTTTCTTCTTTACATTTTCTTGTGCTGCAATTGTTGCTATCATTTTATCATTATGACTCATATTCAATCATAGTATCTGTTATCAATAGACTAGAAGGTTTGATCTCCATCAAGTCTTATGTGTAAGAACACCTGGTTGATTTCCTATGTAAATAAAAATAATAAGACCAAGGTCATGGGACACGTATTCCAAGTTCAATGTTGGGTAAAACATAAGGATGGGTATCACTTGATCTAGATCCGGGTGTTATGAAGGACCCTTCCAAGACCTTTTACTTACGTGATGTGTTAAAATGCATTTTAAAAGAACATTAATGAATGCATATGCATGTGGAAAACAAGAGGAACATAAAAATCATCAACACATGAAAACATAAGCATTGATAACGGAGTTTGTCCACGTGGGACTACGCCTTCGGGCCCCGGTGTCAAGATGGTGTAGGTCGCTGCATTAAGAGATGATGTCTCGATCATACAAGGAAAAAGGCCCTCATGCAGGAGTGGCTCTAAGAGATGTTCCACCTGGAACTCTCAATCAAAATACTCCTATCAAGATTACACAAAAACATGCATGATGAGTATCCCGCTAACATGGCACAAAAGGGATCTCAATGCAAAACATGCATGACGAAAGCAAGAGTATCCCAACAACATACAACAAGGGATCTCAAAACATAACATGATGATTTATGACAGCAAGTACATCACATAGAAGATTCTGCATGAAATCAAGCAAGGAATCATGACAACATGTAATAAACAAGATCATGCATCAACATAAATCAAGGATCTGTGCAACATAATGCACAAAGAAGAAGTACATGAATACATCACATACCTCACAACCAAGGGCCATATGAGGAAGTGTATGTCACACTGCTAAAGCTGCTCAGATCATTGAACTCAAGGCATTGATCGTATGAAGATGGTTGCTCACACATGAATGTGGACATCTACACTCGCACCTAGAAAAGTGACTAGAAGAAGAAATGAGAGAATAAGAAATTTGAAGACACCATCATATTTGTGGCATCGAGTAGTGGTGAATCAACTATCCAAAATCCAAATTCTAAGAAGTTGAGAATTTTGGGCTCAAGGAATCTTTTAGATTCCCCCAAGATTCCCCAAAGATTTTGCTCCATGGATGGGCTAAAAATATGCAACTCAGATGGGAAATACAATCTCTCCATTGTGATCCCTACAGAAAGCCATGAAAAACAAGTAGAAACTTGACTATATTCTGAAATGTCAAAATTTTACCTCTTTGGGAAAATTTCATGGCTCATGGTTCCGCTCCCTGTTTTTGTTGAAATCACGGTTCCACGTGCATTCTGGAAATGACCAAAAAATGCAAACCTCTGATGAAGAAACGAATAGCCCCATTGTTTTCTTAGTGATGAGAGGTGTAAAAACCATATAAAGTTTGTCAAATTCTGACAAAGTAAGAATTTTTCCCTCCTGCAAAATTCATGGTTCCTGCATTAAAATATTAATTAATTTGCCTTCTACCTCGAAATTTGTGCCTGCAGCCTCACTCCTCAAACTGTGTGCAGAGGTAAAAATACTGAGTTTAAATATAAACTTATCAGCGGATTTACCAATGTAAAGTGGCCGGCGCATTGGTTAAAAGAGGCAACATGGCTGAGGAGAGGTCGGGGGATCAAATCCCACCCCTGCATATATATATTTTATAAAACCACATTGATATAACCCCACACTAACATTAGGCACCGTTAACTGTTGTCGGCGCCTTAAATATCGGTGCTTTCCAAATATCGGCGATCAACATTATTGTTGGCACATGTATCAGCGTGATGACTAGTGGTTGCACTGATATATAGATATATATATATTATATATATATATATATATATATATATATATATATATATATATATATATAATATATATATATATATATATATATATATATATATATATATATATATATTGGTGATCGACAGTTGAGGAGGTATCAGCGCATTTATCAGGTTCTTACCAATATATATACCATCGTTGCAATGTGATGAATTAGAAATGCCATTGCATTGTGATGAATAACATCTATCACTACAAATTTGATGAACAATAAATGGCATTATAATGTGATGAACTATGGATAACATGACAATATGACAAGCAATGTGACAATGTGATGATTACTAAACATTGTCGCAATGTGTGGAATAACAAATGACATCACAACTTGATGAACACTAAATTTTGTTATAATGTGATAAATAATAAACATCATCACAATGTTTCAAACAACATATGGTGTATGGATCGTACTCTATATTGACCATGATTTATATACATTAACATAGTCTTCATTTGTCAAACATGTTCAAATATGATCAAGCATTGTCAACAAGGTCACAAAATATCAATGTTATAATAGTCAATCATGGCCACAATGGTCAAACATTGCAACATAGTTGACCATAGTCAACATCACATAGTTAACCACAATCATCAAATTCAACATAGTCAACCATAGTTGACATATCCAACATAGAAAACATGATCAAAGATAATCATCCATAGGCAACTTGGTCAAACTTAGTCAATCATATTCAACCATGCTTTAAAAAACTCAACAATGGTTAATCATGGTCACCATAGTCAACCATGGCCACCATGATCATCCATAGACATCCATGATCAACCACTTTTTCAAGCATAGTCAATATGCTCAACCATATTCATATATTGCTAAACATTACCAACCATGATTAACCATGTTCACCCATTGTCAACCGTACTTGACCATAGTCAACCATGCTCCAATAATCACATCTATGGTTGAACAGGCTAACCACGATCAAACATGGACAAGAAGTTCAACCATATTCAACCAAGCTCAAACTAGCTCAACGATGGTCAACCATGGTTATCATGGTCATTGATGGTCAATCCTCATCAATGTTGTCAACCACGATTAGCCATCATCAACCACTGTCAACCATGGTTGACCCTTTTCAACCATCATCAACCATGTCCAACCATAGTCAATAATGATCAACCATATGTTGATCATAATTAACCTTAGTTAACCATATTCAACCATGGTCATCCTTAGTTAGCAATAGCCAACCATGAGATATTGTAGATAACTTGCGAAATCATGGCCAACTAAGACTAAACATGGTCAAACTATTTTCAATAATTGTCTATGTGATTAGCAAGGTTAATAGTGTCTAACCATAGGCAACATGGTTAAACATAGTCAATCATAATGAACATGAGCATAATGTTCATCCATGGTCAACAACAATCATTTATAGGTAAACACTGATAACCTTGATCAACCATATACACCCATAGTCAATGACATGTTGACCATAGTTGACAATGATTAACCAACGTCAATTGTAGTCAAACATGGTCATATATCGTCAATCATTGTCAAACATTGCCACTGATTATCACCCGTTTTCTACGATAAGTTACAACCTTAGTTAGCCAGAGTCAACCACAATCAACCTTGGTCGTGTTTGGTTAAACATAGTCAATCTTGAACAATCCATGCTTTTCCCACTCCTCATGGCCAACCCTAGTTAGAATGGTCAACTAAGGTTTCTATGATTGAACATGGTCAACCACAGTCATCCATTGTCAACATGGGAAACCACAATCTATAATAAACTATGGTCAACCATCTCCAAAATTTGTCAAACCATGTTCACCCATGGTCAATATGTTCATATCATGGTCATCATGTCCAACTAGAGTCAGCCATGGTCAACCATCGTTAACCATGATCAAACATAGGCATTCATGGTCAACTATGCTCAACCATTTTTAATCATAATCTATCTTAGTCAGGCATGGTTTCATGTGGGAAAGCATGTTCATCCATAGTCAACTATATGTTTAACATAATAAACACACATCAACCATATCTTGAATAGATTTAGTTGTAGTCAATCATAGTCAACCATTGTCTAGTAATCTTGCCCACACACACCAACCATCAACTAGCATGACCACATTAGTAAATGTGGCCGATATACATCAATGAATGCCAATTGAAATATGAAAATGATGTTGATCTAGGTCTATCAACCACATTTAATAATGTGATTGTGCTAGTATATATTTATAATGTTGTCTAACAAATAAACAAAATGACCCTTTTACAGGCAGTTTTCCTAGTCAATTTTCCCAAAATCCAGTAGATATTTTTAAGAATCATAAGCTTAAGTTGTTTAATCTGTAAATTTCTAGTGACTCAGGGGGTTTTTAAGGTGTTTAATCTATTTATGCATTCAAAAGTGCATTTTAAATTAAAAATAAATAAATAGATCACAATCTTGTTTGAAATTGTATTACTTACAAAAAAAAATTCCTCTATTAATTAGACTATTTTATATTTATTATCAAAATAATCATCAGTAAAAATATAAATGCATTTATATTACTTTCTTTTATATGATGATTAACCATTTGTATTCCTTATCAAGTAAAAGGGAAGCAAAACCACATTGACGCCTTTAGTGAACACAACATTTTACGTTTATGATAATTTAGCATTGGAGAAAGATTGTTGACATGAATGAGTACAAGAATAAATTTGTGTTATGATAACAACATGAATTTTTTTAATATGTCATGGAGTTTATTGTTTGTCACATTGCAATGGTGTTTGTTTTTCATTACATTGCAATGGAATTTGTTGTTCCTCACATTGCAATGAAGTTTATTATTCATCACATTGCATTATCATTTGTTGTTTGTTACATTTTACTTCACTTGACATTCATCACAAATTTCATCGCAATGTGATGAATAAAAAATGATTTCGCAATGTGACAAACAAAAATCATGGTCAACAATGTGTTCATTGTTCATCAAAATGAACGTGTTGTTGACATTGTTGCAAAATGCACAATGTCTTCAACAAAAAATTAGCACGTTTTTGTACATGATCATCCAAATTAAGTATGTCAAATTTTGACAACGTTTCATCATGGTTGATGGATTTTCCATGGTTGAGCATGGTTGAACATGTTTTCTAAAGTTAGGTATTTTTTACAATGGTCATCAATACATAACCATGTTTTCTTATGATGAGCTATGTTATTTTGTTGTTGAACATGGTTGACATCATTTGTTGTTGTTGACACCTAATCTTTGGCATCAGGTAAACCATGTAAATATTGTAAATATAAAATAAGGATAATTATAATATGAAGAGACACTAGGAGATAAAAGCCAAGAATCTCTCCCTCTATGTATATATCTATGATCAATCTTAATGCAAAAATCACAATTTGTTTTGAGGACTTACCTCCTGGCCTGACATGGTACCAGAGCAGAGGTCCCAACCTCTATTTTTGGCTTTCTTTCTGCCTTTGTAACTCCCTCCTTCCTATATTCTGCATATTTTTGCATAACTATCACCTCTGGCTTGCAATAGCTCCCACGCTCCCATGTTGTCCCAAGAAAGCAATCAAAGGGAATGTATGCTTCATGCTTCATGTTCCAATGATTATGATTCCAATGATGTCCTCTCAACTTGCTTATACATGCCCAATTATCTTTGATATTTTTTCCTCATCTCGCTCACATGTAGGCTCATCTTCATCCTTCGCTCAAGGTTGAATGCCTCCCTCCACTCCACCAGCGTGCTCTGCAAATTCAGCCTAGCCCATGTGCCATTAGTGCCTTGCATTCTTCTTGATCCTTCTTGGAGCAAGATTGCATAGCACGGGTTTTCAGTTAAATGACTCCATTCATGTAATGGCTTCACATTAGTTCCAAGAAAAAGGTCCATGGTTTCAGAGTTAGACTCTTCCCCTCCAAACTTGTTCTCCTTACTAGCATGGTGTATCTAATTATTATTTTTTGGATGGACGTTGAGTATCATTGCTGATGCAGGCCATGGGAACCAAGGTGTCAATGAAGACCCTGATCTTGATAGACATATTTCTATCGAGAGGTCCCTTATGTGAGTCTTCCTTCATCATCAGTTTCTATATGCTAGAAAAAATCCATGAGAAACCACCTATTAGGTTGTTGGCCTAACATAGTGATGAAAGGTTACCCCTGCTTACCCATAGTTTGCATGAATTATGCACATATCCTGTCTGTCCCAAGAATTTTGACACTTTGCCGAGTTAAATCTTCAATATTAGGGTTAAGGCCCCATTAATCAATTCCTATGTGAAATGATTTACCAATGCCCAACATAGGCTAACCCTTAAGCAATATACACTTATCAAGCCTTAATCACCCCTCAAGCCTTCATATATGACTTTTATTTAACCTTCAATTATAATCCATCCAATCGGGACTCATTCACCCTTCATTAACCCTTATTAAACCTTGGACGCATATATATAAGCTTTCCCCTCTTTAACATTGGTTATATATATGTTAATTCATAGACCCTTTATCTTTTGATAATGTTGGACTTACATATAGTTTAACACATAAACCCCTTATCTGCACTTAATTCCATTATAAACCATTTACAAAGGAAATACCCACAAAACATACCTTTTCCACCTTTATACAGCCTCTGCACATTTATCAAGGTTTACCTTTATCACTAATCGCAATCGCTCCTCTGCGGGTTTCATTAACAAAGGCTTTCATTACATCCGATATGCGATTAACACAATCTCGGATTTCAAATATCATTCAACTACACTTATAACAATATTGGATCTGCCTATTTTGCCTGTTGCATTACTCCTCTAATCTCCGAAGCCCCAAAGCCTGATCCCCGATACTTCCGATCGCCGATCAACTCTTTATCGTTATCGGTGTATTGACCCCATCGCTATCGCAACACCCATTGTCATTGTCCTTTGACCTTGCGATCTCCGATTTGCAATTAGATCGTGACCGTTGATCTAGTTTCAATCCAATGGTCCACGATCACTTGACAGTCACTCATCGCAACTCTCCAAAGCCCAATTTCGATCTATCCATAAGGATTTCGCCGATGTGATTTAATCCTGACTGTTGATCTTCCAGATCCAATGGTTATTGTTCGTCGATACTTCACTTCTCCTCTCTTCTTCTTTACTTAGTTTTTATGCCACTTATTCAAGGCTTATGTGGTTTTCTGGGCTTTCCAAAGGTTTCACCTTTCTCTCTTCTGTTGCTCAATTCATTCCCGCTTGAGCTTATCTCTGTGATTTTTGTATCACAGTCATTCATAGCATCACTTGGACTTCTAGTTGGGTCCTACGGCCTTTTATGGTACTCTGTGTATTCGCCTCGACATGCCTGCATATATTTATATTATGAAAACTCTGATAATACCTAATTCATCACTCAAAACTCGAAATACACACTTATACAGATTCTAATCAATCTCTGTATATATGAATACAAACAAATTATTACATATTGAGACTATGTCTCTTGGCCTGATGTTCTAATATCGGTGGCCTCTATTACACTCTGCCCATAGGCTTAAATCCCAAACTCTAGCTTAACCAGCTAATTATCTAACTTTCTAACCCCTGTCTTTGCCTTTTTGGCTTACATTTATACTAAAACCAATTTCTGGTTTAGATCCATAAGTCCCTTAACAAAATTCCTAAATCTCCTCCTTGTTCCTAAAACTCCTCTCTAATCATTAAATTCATGAACTGATTCCTAATCTAAGATTTACAATCAATTCTCAAATCCTTCAATCTCTCAACTATCATAAATCCCTCATGTTCTCTTATATTTTAGAACATTTACAAATATGCCTCACAATATTCAATTAACTCCCTGTTCTATCTTGTCTCATTAAAATCACTCAAAACATTAATAATTACATTTAATTCACTCTTAGGAAACCAACTTCCTTGAAAACACAATACCCCTATACAATGGTTTTTCTTGGGCTGAATGCTCCTGCGTCAAACTGCCAAAGTAGAAAATTTTCATCATCTCCTGATTATGTGTCTTCATAAGTTGATATAAAATCTCCAGGGTCCCAAACTTTATTTTGTAGCTTCCAAAATGATTTTCTCCTTTGTTGTTATTGTATGTCTATTGTCTTCTATTTCAGCTTCCTCTCCTTGTCAATTAGCTTCATACTCTGATTGATCATGCTTCCTATTGCTGTTAATCTCCTCCATATGGTCTGTTTCATCATTAACTGCCACATTTCTTCAATTTCTATCTCCAGCACATCCTTGGATTGGTCTATACTTTTCCACTTACTTATTCCTCTTTCTCTTTGTTTCAGGTTGTTGCTGTTGTCCGCTAACTCTTCAAATTGTTGTAGGTTACTTTCAATTTTTAGTTGTTGGTTCCTTACTTTTCCTTCTACTTTTGCTCTTGCTCTTACTTTGACTCCTACGCTTACTGCCTCCCTTTCATCCTTACCTTCTGTCAATATTATCTATGTCTACACTGAATCCTGGCTTTCCAGCATTCTCTCCAGCAATTGAACATCTCTATTCCATGGATTAAATTCTTCCATAGAATCTTCTTCTTCCATTTTTGTTTTGTTGTCCATCTTTGCCAAATTTCCTCCAGCATCTACAACTAAACCTGCACTCACAAGACAATTGTTAAAATAAAAAACATAAGACTTCTACGTCTTTTCTTCCTTTGGCAACACATCAATATGTTGCTCTGTTTTTTCCTCCTCTTCTATCAACGCATCAATATGCTGATTTGAATTCTCAAAAGAATTCATGAGACTGTCAACTAGTCTCTCCTCCACACCATCTGTTCTAATGATGTCTTTCTGTCCCTGTTCACTGTAGTGAACTTCTTCATTCTAGTTCAATTTTGATTTTACAACCTGAACACTTACTTTTTGGTCTTCTAGCCTTTTCTACAAAAGGTTTAACTCCTGCCACAAATTTGTCATCTCGCTTGGAATTTCTTCCAAAAGTTATGTACAATCCTCACTATCTTCTTCTTTGTCACAAGCATAACTTATTGACACTATTTTTTCATTCTTGATTAGAATAAAATTGTGATCCTCCATCTTTTTGATAGTTTTAGATGTCTATTCATCACTCTCCCTTTGATCATTTAAGAAAATCAATTCCTCGTTATCCTCTTTAACAACAAATTTCTTACCATAGGACACAACTGTCTCATCTCTACTAAAGATATTTCCTCCATTAAGCATGGAATTTATGAACTCCTTTTGTTGTAATAACTCAACTTTATCTTCATTTGAAAGGCATTCATCATCATACTTTACCTAGAAATTTTCAGCTTCATTCAAGACATTTCCATAAAATGGTTTATCTTCTACAATACGTGCATGTATACACAACCTGTCAGTTGTAATACCACGAGACCTCATCATCTCATTTGATGATTCAATCACCAATTCCTCTAGTTGTTCCAAGTCCTTTACATGACTTAGAAATATTTCGATGGTCTTCTCCTCAATCATATCAAGTCCTTTACTTGATTGCTTGATATCCTTCCCTACTTCCTCTTTTAAATCAGAATTTAGATTCTTCCTGTTTTCTTCCCTTTTTATGACAATACCAGCAAATTTTCGTTCTTTACATGTTTCACCTGCAAACATACACAAATTATCAGATTTAAAATCTTTAGACCTTTTGCCCTCACTTGAAGTTTCAGTCTTCAAGTCTTCATCTTCACCTAGAACTTCACCCTGCTTTGGTTCACAAATGAACACTCCCATTTCCAACTCAACTTCTCTGAGTTTTTCCATTAGCCACCTTACTTTCCTCTGTTGTAACCTTCTCTACAACTTATGCTACTTCACTAGCTTCTTCTTTAATACCCAACCTTGTCTCTGACTTTCCTCTAGTATCCTCATCAATACATTGAGTCGTCCTTTCAAATCTGCAATCTCTTTGTCAATTTCCTCTTGACTCGTCCTCTTGCCATTTGTCTTGGCATTTTCTTTCTTCATCCTTCTTCTGTTGTGGTCTTCCTCAGAACCTCTGCAATGACTATCAATAGCCATCTTCCTCTTTTTATGAGTTCCTCACTCATTCACTATGAGTTGCACTAAAGCCTCTACAACAACAAGTCCTCGTTGTTGCCACTTACCTCACCAAGCTTTCCTCTATACTTGGTCTTTTGGCAAGCAATTGGTTCTCTATCTCTGGAACCTCCTTTCAGCAATTCTCTACACTCCTTCTAGGCTTCAACTCATCTTCACCTTCTCAGGAACACAACTATCCTCTTGTACTTCAATCACCATGAAATACTTGGTTCTAACCACTTCTTCTTTCAATTAGAAAGCCTTATTAGCTTCCTCCATTACTTAGCAATTCTACCCACATCCTTTTGTGGAATTTCTTTTTTGATCTGTGACAATACCTCTGCAGTAACAATTCTCCTTCTTGCTACATATGATTTACTAAGCTTCTCTCCTCTGAGATCAGTCTTTTAGCATCTCTCTGGTTCTTTTCTCTGGAACCATTTGAGCACTCCTTGCTCTTAGGCTATTGCTGCAACCTTCTCGCCTTCTTATGTTGTCACATGTGTATCAATGTTATTCAAGCCAAAGATCATTACCAAGCTTTCAAAAGCTTGCTTCTCAGTTTTGTTTTGAGAATACTCTTATGCTCTTTGTCCAACCTTTAATTGGATTCTTCATGTTCACATCAAATTAAAACAAACATGTCATCTCTCCTTCAAGATCTATGCATGATCTTGTTCCACCATTTACTTGTACTTTGAATGGATTGTCCTCTTTTTCTTACAACTGCAAGTTCTGCTGCACTTTGTCTCTGTGTGCCTACTATTTATCATATTAAAATCTGATTTCCTCTTGCCCACATAAACATGTTAAAACACAGCTCTGTTCTAAGTCCTTTTCTACAGAATTTCCTTATTCTGTTTTTTTATCAATTGTTTCAATCACAATTATGCTCTGATACCAAATGACGTAGGGTTACCCCTGCTTACCTGAAGTTTGCATGAATTATGCACATATCATGTATGTCTGTTATGTAACCATCCCAAGAAAAAGATAGAAAAGATAGATCAACGCCTTAGAATTCAGCCTCTTCGAGGGGGCAACCTCCTTTACATTACATAAATGGAAAATTCTTGGATGATTCAAATGAAAAAACCTCCTTTCTATATATAGGAGTCTAAGGAGTCACAATATAA
>APFE030436539.1:149310-169246 GCA_000404065.3 Pinus taeda | reverse complement strand
CTGTTTGGAGCAGCGAAACCCTAGAATCCAAAGCTCCGATACCAAATGTTATGTAACCAACTCAAGAAAAAGATAGAAGAGATAGATCAACGCCTTAGAATTCAGCCTCTTCAAGGGGGAAACCTCCTTTACATTACATAAATGAACAATTCTTGGATGATTCAAATAACAAAACTTCCTTTCTATATATAGGAGTCTAAGGAGTCACAATATAACCCAGCCGACCTAACAATAATAATATAAATCCACAAAAATAACAATAGAGGGATTCTATGGGGCACAATAATAAAAATATGGGGGAAATAGGGGCACAACAATATTAATAAGGGGTACAACAACAATAGTAATGGGGTAATCACTAGTATTATAGGGACCCAACACTGCCCTAGGAATTTTAACTCTCTACCGAGTTAAATTTTCAATATTAAGGTTAAGGCCCTATTAATCAATTCCTATGTGGAATGATTACCAATGCCCAACATAGGCTAACCCTTAAGCAATATACACTTATCGTGTCTTAATCACCCCTCAAGCCTTCATATATGACTTTTATTTAACGTTCCATTATAATCCATCCTATCAGGACTCATTCACCCTTCATTAACCCTTATTAAACCTTAGCCGCATATATATAATCTTTCCTCTCTTTAAAATTGGTTATATATATGTTAACGCATAAACCCTTTATCCTTTGATAATGTTGGACTTACATATAGTTTAACACATAAACCCCTTATCCGTGCTTAATTCTATTATAACCATTTACAAAGGAAATACCCGCAAAACATACCTTTTCTGTGTTTATACGACCTCTACACATTTACCAAGGTTTACCTTTATCGCTAATTGCAATCGCTCCTCTATGGGTTTCATTAACAAAGGCTTTTATCACATCCAATATGCGATTAACGCAATATCAAAATTCAAATATCATTCAACTGCACTTATAATGGTATCGGTTCTGCCTATTTCACCAGTCGCATTACTCCTCAGATCTCTAAAGCCCTGAAGCCCGATCATCGATACTTCTAATCACTGATCATCACTTTATCGCTATCAGCGTATCGGCCCCATCGTTATCGCAACATCCATTGTCGTTGTCCTTTGACCTTGCGATCTCTGATATGCAATTAGATCGCGACCATTGATTAAGTGTTAATCCAATGGTTCATGATCAATCGCAACTCTCCAAAGCCCGATTCTGATCTATACATAAGGATTTTGCCGATGCGATTCAATCCTGACCATTGATCTTCCAAATCCAACAATTACTATGCATCGATACTTCACTTCTCCGCTCTTCTTCTTTACTTAGATTTTGCGCCACTTCCTCAAGGTTTCTGTGGTTTCCGGGTTTTCCAGAGGTTTCACCTTTCACTCTTTTGTTGCTCAATTCATTCCGTAGCATCACTTGGTCTTCTAGTTGGGTCCTACAACACTTTACGCTACTCTGCGTATTCACCTCGACATACCTACATATATTTATTTTATGCAAACTCTGATAATACCTAATTCATCACTCAACATTCGAAATACACACTTACACAGATTCTAATTGATCTCTGTATATAAATACAAACAAATAATTACATATTGAGACTCTGTCTCTTGGCCTGATGTTCTAGTATCAGTGGCCTCTGTTATACTCTGCCCGTAGGTTTAAATCGCACACTTTAGATTAACCAGCTAATTATCTAACTTTCTAACCCCTATCTTTGCCTTTTTGGCTTACATTTATACAAAGGATTCTAAAATCAATTTCTGGTTTAGATCCATAAATCCCTTAACAAAATTCCTAAATCTCTTCCTTGTTCCTAAAATGCCTCTCTAATCCCTAAATTCATGAACTTATTCCTAATCTAAGATTTACAATCAATTCTCAAATCCTTCAATCTCTCAACTATCCTAAATCCCTCATGTTCTCCTATATTCGATAACATTTACATATATGCCTCACAATATTCAATTAACTCCCTATTCTAGCTTCTCTCATTAAAATCACTCAAAACATTAATAATTACATTTAATTCACTCTTAGGAAACCAACTTCCTTGAATACACAATACCCCTATGTCTACTAAAATACAATGGTTTTTATTGGGTTGAATGCTCCTGCATCACATAGTCAAGTCTCTGTGAAAAGGATTGAGTTCTCCTCCTCCTTTGTTGGCTAAGTTGTGGCCACATTAATGGCTAGACCAATATGTTGAAGAGGTTCAAGGCTTCCTTTTATTGCTGGTCATAGTTATTACTTAGAAGGAAGGGCGAGTTTACCTTTGGGAGTTCGACAAGTTACTGAAGCCTGACATCCAAAATATAGTAAGTTTATTCTTATGTACAACACAAATTTCCTTGATTTTTGATTGAAGGATTTGATATATATTTACACAATATTTGGTGGTAGTTGACTGCTTATTGAAGAGGTCAAATGGATGCTATAAATGAGACATTAAATTAACTGATTTTTTTTTCTTTTTTCTGGGTTGTGGTTCATATGTTGGAACCATCATATCTGTGAGTGGAGGAATATGTGCTACATTAAAAATATTAATATAGTGAAATTTTTTTCCACCTAAACAAAATATATGAATAAACATTGTGTTTGTTTTGGACATCATAAGGAGCTTATTTTTTTTTAAGATGCATTCAGTAACTTATATTGTGGCAGTGGTTCTCTATGGCAAAGAGAACTATCCTGAGAGGTCCCAGAAGATAAAAGACACCCTCATTTTCAATGGGTTGTGGAAAGGGGTTTATGAGTAAGAAGGAAATAATGCACCTCCAAAGACCACTTCAGATAAGGAGCTTGTCATTTGGGAAAACAAGAACAGCAAAGCCTATGCCTTGATTGCAACATCAGGAAATGAAGAGGTGAGTCACCATATTTCTCCATTTTCAAATGCATTTGAAGCTTTAACTAAATTGAAGGATATGAATCAAGCTCTCAACTTGAAGTTGCTCAATTGATGATTAAGTTTTTTCAGTCTTGAGTTGAAAATTGATGACCCTCTTGCCTTAGAATCAGAAGTAAGATCTATTATGCATGATATAAAATCCACTGGTGTTGAGAGATATTCCTCTCATAGCTTATGTCAAGGAACTATATCCCATGTATTCACATTATCTTGATTCATTGCAATCAAGTGGAAACCTTAAGGAGATTACCTTTGACTCTCTTGAAAAGAAGTTTGTTGAGAGAGAGAAGGATTTTGGGAAGAATACAACCCTTCAGTCTACTAAAGAAGTTGTATGCCTTGCACAAAAGGAGAAGAATCATGCACAGGATTCTTCTAGAGGAAGAGGTGGCTGAAGAGGAAGAGGAAGGAGGAATTTTAGAGGCGGGGGGCAGGGGGGGGGGGGGTGGGGGCGCGATAGTTCCAAGGAGAAAAGTATGATCTTCATTGCATAAGTTGCAATAGAGATGGACGTTATGCATCCACATGCAAGTTTCCTTGGGATAGAATTGAGTAGGAAAGAAATTAAGGGAAAGGTAAAGCACCCAAATCAACTCATTATGTTGTGGCACATTGTAATAATGTAGTAACTGAAGACTTGTTTAATGCTTCACTCTCTTCATGGAAAAATGATTGATTACTTGATTTAAGATCGAGTTGCCACATGACCTTTACAAGAGATTTTTTTGAATAATTCACTGACAATGTTCATGGAGTAGTATATTTTGTAGACAAATCAAAACTCAAGCCATTAGGGCTTGGCACCATTAGGCTCAAACTGCCTCTTCTTCCATAATTTCTTCTACAAGATGTTCTATACCTCTCAAATCTGAGGAGAAACTTGTTGTCTTTGGCCCACATCTGCTAGCAAGGACACTCCATTCATATATTTGATGGCAAGGTTGAGGTAAAAAAAGTATCAGATCACTCACTTATCATGATAAGGAAAGGCACTTCTACTCATGTACAAAAAATTTCACATATTTTTCACTATGATGAAGGAACATTTCCATCAATTATTTTATGGCATGCTAGATTTGGACACTTGAAGTATGACAATCTTCATTTCTTGAAGAAAAATGGTGTTACTGGTTTGCCTACAATTCCTAGTAAAATTAAGCAATGTGATGCTTGTATCTTAGGAAATCATAACAAACAGTATTTTCATGATTCTCATTCCAGAGCAGATAGAAAAATTGAACTCATGCATTCATATTTATGTGACCTAATGCATGTTCCTTCTGCAAATGGTAATAAATATATCATGAGATTTATTAATGACTACACCAGAATGTGTTGGGTTTATTTATTGAACAACAAATCTGATGATTTTCAAAAATTCAAGAACTTTCATGCATGGATTGAAAATGATTCTCTTTATTTGCATTGATAATGGAAATGAATACAATTAAAATGAATTTGAAAACTATATTCAACAACATGGGATCAAACATCAAAAAACTTGTTGATGGTGATAGACCCGCCAACATTAAGGGGATCTCCCTGATAAGAAGTCGTAACTAAACCTCAAACCGTTTGGAGTAGGAGTCCCAGCAGTGGGTGGTAGTGTAATGCCTTGAACGCGGTAGCATGTAGAGGTAAGTAAGATAAGTTTGGGTGAGAGCAAGTGTGTGACCCTCTAGGGAGTCAAGTGTGATGCATTAATTTCCTGGCACACGGAGGGGAAAAGGAAGTGTGCCCCTTAGAATCTTGTAATAGTACGTAGCTTGAAAGGAACACATGAGTAGAATGACAATAGAAGCTAAAATGCGAAATAGTCCACAAATTAAAGTGATGGGTTAATCCAACAACACGCATCCAACAAGATTCGTACAATTGCATACAAAGTAGTTCATAGGAAAATGCGTAAGTTAAACAACATACATTGCTAAAGAAACCAGAATATTCCAACTACAATAACAATATATGCATGAAAGCATGTTGGCTTTAATATTATTATTATAAGTGAAAGTTCCATCCATACATACACCATTGACGACCACTAGCCCCAAAAGTGGAACATTACAATCAAGAACACTTACTCCTCCAAAGAAGTATACTCACTCTACATTGTTGAGAAGCCAAGGCTTGTCATAATACTCCCAAGACTTTTCTAAGCATAAGCCTAGCCAAAAGCCTGGCTCCCAAAATCCCCTTCTATGAGTTATGAGGTTCTATTTATAACAAAGGGTGGGGTGACCCTTGACATTCCCCTTTGTGGCTCTTTGACTTTCCTCATGACTCTTCAATTTCTCTACAAATAACTCATTACATAACATGATGACCTTTCACATTCCACTAATGACACTTGGAATTTCACTTACAAAGTATTTACAAATATATTACAATTTCCACATGTACCCATGTGAGACAAAATAGGCTAGGGACAACCTAACAAGACAAAACACTATGACTCCGAGGTTTAGGGAAAGACCAACTCGGAAACCTCTACTTGGTGCTTCTCGGTCACATATTGATGCCAAGCTTGGTACTGCATGATGATGTCCCCAAACTACTTGATGATGTCTTTCTGATAATGAAATCTTTCCTCCATAGCATCCGGGTATATGGTCTTGGAACCTGTGTCCAACCCGTTCTGAGACATGTGTAGCATGGTGTTGACCATGATGGGACCACCAATGTACTTCTGCATGTTATGTGCACTTAGCTCCAAGTCTTCCTTGGTGACCTCTCATCTTAGCTGCTCGATGTACTCATTGATCTAGCCAAGCTTGGTTCTTATGTTTAGCATTGGTGAGGTAACTTGCATCCGTTCACTCTCTTCCTCAGTTGTTGGTTGTTCCAACTCATCAACCTGTATTGGCACTGTTTGCACTGTCAAAGCACCTTGCCTTTGTTCTTCTTCCTATTTTTGCTTCTCCCTTTTTCTTTCCTCCTCAGCTCTCGTCCTTCCTTTAATTCATTTTTTTCTTGCTGCAATATCAGTTCTGCTACCTGCAAGCCCTTTTCTCTCTTCCTATACTATGTTGTTTGCGTCCTCTACTTCCTTTTTCATATGCTACCAAAGATGCCTTCCTAAATATTGAATCTTCTTTCACTTTGCAATTTTTTTCTGCCTATATTATGTCAACAACTTCCTCTTTCATTAATCTTGTATTGGATTTCTACCTTTCGCTACTACTGCTAGACTTTTTGCCATGTTAGTGTTGACTCCTTTTCTACGAACAATTGAGTGTCTGCATATATTGGAAAGTTAATTGGCGCTTGCTCAACTTCTTCCCTAGTATAGCATTGAGTGGTCTCTCTTGAAGCCGCTCTCTTTGGTACCATCGTACAATGAATATTGGATATGAGTGCTTCATGAGTGTGGTACCTGTGGGACAAAAAGGACACTCATGGATGGAAAACATTAATTCTTGCAAATCTAACTTCACAACATGATCAAGCAAGAATCAGGGCATATGATAAGAGTAATTGTGCAATTTTTACTGAGAGGAGTGACTAACTTACTATGGGAACTATGCACTGTGCAAGCCTAGTATTCAGTGTGGAAGCTTGATAACTAGAACCGCGCAGTGCACAGTTTAGTCTGGGCCAAGGCCTGGAAGAGACTGCACATTGCGTAGTCTCAGTGACCAAGCTGGGAGACTAGCTCCTGGAATTGTTCAATGTGCAGTTAGAGCTAGGAAAGGATAGGCTCTATGCAATTTGAGAAGCCAACGTAGAGGCCTTGAGCTCCCAGATTGTGTAATGCATACAGTGAAGTGTGAGATCCGGGCAAGGGGGGCCCAGATCTACCCATGGGGAGTGTGAAAAGCTAGTAGATCTGAAGGATGATGTGATGATGGGTGCATATCTAACTAAGTGTTGATGCATACATGTGAAACAAGTGCAAAAATTGATTAACTGAAGGAAAACGAAGCGTGTGAAGAGAGTCACCACAACAACGACCATTGGTGTAAAATCGAAGAAGCTCATGCGAAACTTGGGAAAGGAAATCTATAACTAGAAACAATGCTTACACAAGCTAAAACAAGTTAAAGCTTCAGTAGTCATGCAAAGAAACAAGTGAAACAACACTCACACAAGCTAAACAACAAAAAGCAATAGAAAAAGTGGCAAAAGACGATAAAAGAAAAACTCACCTGGAAAAGTGATGAAAATGCTCTGAGGAACCTTGATCTCCTCAAGAATGTTATATATTAATTATTGAATGTACAAATTAGTTCTCTGGGTGTCCCTTACATATAATTGAACAAATTGGAATTTATGATGCACATGCCTGATATCAATGACAAAAGCAAAACTTGTCGGAAACTTCTAAGGATAACAATGTGACACCTTCAGGAAACTAATAATAGATCCCTAATTCCTAGGGATGCTTTTTTATTTTCTCATTTTTGGGAAAGTTGCCATGCATTTCTAAGAGAGATTGCACAGTTCTGGAAAGAACCGTGCAACTCTATAGTTCATACACTTAGAAACTTCTAAGCAGAAAGGCTTCTGCGCATTTTTTGGGCTGAGTGGATCTAGGTTTCCTCTCATGTTCTGCTTAATTTCCTAGCTCAAGGTTGGATTTAATTTATTGTTTCTCAATTCTTGAGCTCAAGGCTCACTGTCATCTTGGACTGCACAATTCTCAGGGCAAGGCTAGTTGCCCTCAAGGATTGCACAGTTCTCTAAGGCAAGCCCAAGATTCTCGAAATACCAAGTCAAGGGATCAACTTGTGGGTTAAAAAATGAGCTAAGCAAGCAATCACAAGCCCAGATGAAAATAATAAATCTCATTTGAGGCATAAGTACCTAGATCAATGTGAGATGAGCTACTATGGTTTATAAGGGAGGCTCCAAAATGAAGCATGGAAAAATTTTGGAGGGTGGTTGTAGCCGCTTAAAACACAATTATGCTTTATAATCCCAAATATAATGTATTAGCTGAATGAATGAACATGAAAATATTAAATATGGTATGTTCCATGATGTTTTCAAGAATGTTAAACTGATGTTTTGGGCTGATGCAGTTATATGTTTTGTGTATATAAATAATAGGTGTCCATCTAATGCTATAAAAAAATACTTCCTATGGAACGTGGTATGGCCACATTCCTTCGATGAGGCATCTCAGGTTTTTTGGTTCCACCTATTATGCCTTGATACTTAAGGAACAAAGCAATAAACTCCGTGCAAGGAGTCACAAATGTATCTTCTTGGGGTACTCAAATACCTCCAAAGCATACTCTCTCTATGATCAAGTGAACAAGAAGAGAGATGTGATATTTCTTGAATTTTCCAAGGCTGACAATGTTGTTGAGCAACAACATGATCACTTGGATAGATTCAGATATGCAAAATCTTTTCAAGAATTTGATAATGAGATTCCACATCTTGAAGGGGGGACTCCTATACTAGATCAATTTGTGGAATATTCTTCTAAAGCACTCTCTCCCCCACATGAAGCTTCAACCACTGGTGATACTTTAAGTGATGTGATTGATAGAATTGGGAGACTAAATCTTGATTCAGCCCCATCTCAATCAACTAAGAAGCCTTGGCCATCTTAGAAATGTCCTCCAAAATGGCTAACAAAGACACTTGAAAGTGTTCATCTTCATGAGGTTGGAAAGACATGAACAAGAAGTTCAACCAGATAAAATGGAGGTGATGTAGACAATTCTGATTTACCTGTTGATATGAATGTTTCTTATGATTGTGAATTGAATTTGTCTACAAATTTTGAACCGATTTCCTTTGAAGAAGTCAATTCTCATGATGAATGGAAAGAAGCAATGAAGAATGAACATCATGTCGTGATAAAGAATGGAACCTGGAAGCTAGTTGATCCTCCATTGGGAACCAAACCAGTAGGCTTCAAGTGGGTCTACAAGAACAAGTATAAAGTTGATGGCTCACTTAACAAGCAAGAATCCAGGGTTGTGGAAAAATGTTTTGCATAGAAGGAAGCGTTCAATTATGAGGATACATTTTCCCCCATAGCAAAATGGGCTACCATCCAGACACTCTCTGTCTTGGAAGCATAGAATAGTTGGAAATTCCATCAAATAAATGCTAAAACTGATTTCTTGAATGTAGATCTAAAAGAGAATTTTTTTATGTCCCAACAAGAAGGATTTGTTGTGAAGATTCAGGAACATAAAATATATAAGCTTGTAAAATCCTTGTATAGTACAATGAGGCTCCGTGAGTGTGGTATGAGAAGTTAACTAAGCATCTTCTGAAACTCAACTTCAAACATTATGATCTTGATGATGCAAGTTTGTATGTCAAGAAAGTTGGCAAAACAGTTACATATCTTGTGGTGTATGTAGATGAGCTTTTGATGAAAGGGAACAATAAGAGGTATATTGTATCCATAAAGAAGGAATTAGGGAAAGGTTTTGAAACAAGAGACTTCGGCTATGTTCACTACTATCTTTGTAATGAAGTAACTCAACATCTGAAGTTTATATTCCTGTCTTAGAAGAAGTACATTGGATATCTGTTGAACAGGTTTGGCATGATTGAGTGCAATCCTTTAACCACTCCAATGGAACAAAATTTAAAGCTTACATCCACTAAAGGAAAAGAATTTGAGGATGCAACAAAGTATAGACAACTCGTAGGAATTCTCAACTACTTTACTACTACTAGACCAAACATTTCATTTGTTGTTGAAATCCTCTCCAGGTTTATGCAAAAGCCTTGTGAGGGACATTGGTCTACTACAAAAAAAGTTCTAACGTACTTGAAAGGAGCTTAATACTTTGGACTTAAGTATACAAACTTGGATGACTTCAGTTTTATTAGAGACTCTGATTCAAACTTCGATGGAGATAAAGAAATTGGGGTATCTACTTTAGGTTATGTTATGAGTCTTGGATCAGGAACTGTCTCCTAGAGGTGTTGGGTAGCGAAGGTCCCGTGTAATAGTTTTGGGTATGATAGCCTAGAAAGTAGGATAAAAATATTATAAACCTTCGAAATATACGGAGCAAAAAATGTAAAAGGTCGAGTCAAAGGGTTGTCCGCCCAAGAAATAATATAAAATAATAAGAAGTAAGTCAATCCGCGAACCATAGGAAGGTATAAATAGAGCGTGGATCTATGAGGGAAAGGTAGTTCTTTTGGGTTTGATCTTAGATCTGAATTGTAATGGTTTTTTTAAGGAAGCACTTTGAAAGTGTCTATAAGTCTGAGTCAGGGGTTTGGGTAGTGGATAGAGGCTCTGCAGCTGTGTGCGCAGAGGCCTGGAAGAGTCCGCAGCTGTGTGCATGGACCCCTGTAGCTGAGAGTGTAGGGCAGATCTAGATGTATTGGTGATAAGTGGAAATAAATATAAGTTTCTTCTACAAATTCTATGTTACAATTTGAGCTATCGTGAATCTGACTGTATGGATGATTGTTATAACTATTTAATTTAAATGCATATACTTATGTTATAAATATGTGTGAATTTAAGTGTGTTCTAAGTGCGCGAATTGGCCAAATCTGTTAAATGTTTGCTTAAAGACCCTCCTAAGTAAATCTGCGCTACAATACTTCATCTAATAGGATAGATCTGTAGACTGCATGCTAATAGACATGAAGATATATTCAAGATCTGTGCGAATCCAGTGTGGCGCAAATGGGGTGTGAAAACTCCAAACCACATCTAGACATCCCAAGGGTGTGGAAACCTAGTTCCAGCACCCTCCCCTGCTACCTCGAGTGAGACCCAAGTATGCGCTTTGCGAACTATTGCTGAAAGGGCCGGTAGCTGTGAGATTTGCTTGGTTAAATAATTATTCTGAACTTGGGTCAGGCCCATATAAGCCAACAAATGGTTATGTTGCCAAGAGCGGGATCTGCCTAAGGGGTTTCTAGTGTGAAACGTGGCGACTGAAGAGAGAAGAAAATTGGAGGATTGAAGGGACCAAGAATAGTACTAGCTCAGGGGTAACGATGACAAGCACAATCCAACTACCGGTATTCAAAGGTGCAGGAGGAAAATACCTGGAACAATTTTGGTTCGTACTAACATCAGTGTGGAACGCACAGTGAATTGTGGATGATAATATCAGAAATGCCACCCTAGTCAGTGTGCTGTAGGACCGAGCACTGATGTGGTACATAAAGTACTCAAGTGATCACCCAACGATGGGAACAACAGACATCCAGAATAAATTAAAGAAGGAATTTAGTCAGCCAAAGTTAGAAACACAGTTAATTATAGGGTTCAAAGAGATCACGATGATGCCTGGCGAAACCCAGTGGGATTTGGACCAAAGACTGAAAAGTACTATTCGCGAGGCTAACATGACATTGACAGATGCACATCACTACGCTTAGTTTATGGCGTCATTAACACCACATCTAAGGACGAATCTATCACAACAAAAGTTCTCAACCTAGGTTGAAGCATTAGAGACATCAATGAGGTTGCACAACACTTTGTTGCCAGACCCGGGATTGGGAATTCAACAAATCCAAGTGTAGATCCAAAATTTGCGTTTGCAAATGAAGAAGTTAAAACAAGAACAGGAACCATGACCAGAATTTCGAGAGGAAGTATGGTTTAGCAGCCAAGGGCACGATAAATATCACTGCCCAATCTCAGTGAATTATGTGGCAACGAGGGGACCAACAACATTACAACCAGAGGCAGGGCCGAGCACAACAACCTCGCTCTGGTGCACAATCTGTCAGGTGGGAGGAAAGCACAACACGGATAACTGTCATCTGTTGCCAAAATACAACCAGACACCCCAACAGTTATTTTGCAACTTTTGTAGATCGATGGGCCATGAGAAATCGTAGCTACCAATTGTTAATGGACCAGTCACCTGCTTACAGAATGCAGACTGAGATGCGAGGATAGGACCCAGCCATGGCGATCACGTGTGGTGGGTTCCAGGGCCATGGATGAGGAAGGGGCGGAATGGGGCCAGGACGGGGTCGCGGATAGCTAATCTGCTACAACTACGGAGGTCCAGGACATTACGTGCGGTATTATACCAACCCCACCAAAATTTCATGCAGTTATTATGAGAAATTTCATCATGAATTGATAGATTGTCCTATGTTGATACCATAGATCAGAGAAAAAAGGGCAACACACCCAACAACAACCTAGAATGTGCAAATGATGAGGTCCAAACCCCACAAGGAAGATCCCAAAGTTAACATGGTACTAAGAAGTGGCATGGCCACAAAAGTGGATAGAAGGAGCTTAAGTAAGGAAGACATAGGGGTGGGTAAGGAGACATATCTAGAAGCTCGGGAGAGCTTTATGGAAGTCTCTACCCCAAGTAGTAGGGATCAACCTGAGCTGGTCAAGGATCGCTTGGTGATAACTACCTTTTTAGAGACATGGATAACATTGCTTCGGGACAACAGGGCAGTTAAAGGCTTACAAGAACCGATAAATAGATATGCAGGATGGAATGAACCTCACATGGTTCGAATGTTGGGAAGACATGCATCACGGATAGGGAGGGAAATGTGACTAACAACATAGATCGTCAAGTATGAAATGAATTAGGTCATTCTGGATCTAGGCTCAAATGCCAACGTACTGCCTAAATAGACTTGGGAGCACATGGGTAAGCCTACACTGCAATGGTCCCCTACCCAACTGTGAATGGCAAATCAATAGAAGGTGATGCCCATGGGAAGGCTACAAGGACTTACAGTAGACCTTGACGGCGCAAGTACTCCAACAGATTTTGAAGTTATTGAGCTCATGGATGAAAGTACGCCGTATCCTACGCTATTAGAAATTGACTGGGCCACCAATATGAACGGGGTTATTAATTTAAAGAAGCAAACAATAGTATTTGATACAAAGTCGCTCTACGTACTCATTCCGCTAGATCTAGCTAAAGGACCACACTATATTGAACCTATGCGCAATAAAGAGAGTGATGACGAATTAGATGGTATCTACAAAATAGCTGCATAAAGGCAAGAATGGGGCAAGACAAAGAAGGATAGAATAATATCACAAGGCTATGCAAAATCTTGCACCACCAATTTAGACGAAGAAGATGAGTGGTGGCGTAACAGGTTGAACGAAATAACTACGCTACACTGCAATATGATGACTAAATCTTTGTACTGTGTAAGGGCCAAGAATCGCGAATTGTCGACATATGATGGGCTAATGATGATAGATGAATTCCTCACCAAATTCCAAATCGCAGTACCAGAGCACCAACAGTTTGATGCATTGAGATGGGCGTTGCGTGCAACACTTGCACGATGGTGGGGCACACATGAGGGGAATTTTGACGATTGGTGCGACTGCAGGCACATGATAAAGATCAGATTTGGGAAGCCGGAACTACACATAATGGAGAAATATTATTGATGCAATGGCCCATGCATGCACCTTACCAGATGGATCAAAGCCTATGGAGAGGAACCTTAGCCAGAATGGGTGCACTTATTTTACCACAGCTTGGATGTCATTCCCAGAAACTAGTATACTGAAGCAGAACTCCGACACGGCACAGTCGAGTGGGATATCTTGCGCACAGAGTTTTTGTTGACATTTCTCTTTGAAGATCAATGGATGGATCCCATGGATGAAGCTTTACAGCTGGTAAAGGCCGCCATTTTCAAGGCACCATTAGAACCAGAGGGAATTGTGCAGCCCGACTAGTCACGACATCTGAGCCAGGCTCTCAAATGCTATAATGTCCAGGTAGAAGATGATGAGGATGATCCATGAAACGTCAACATTCCAGAATGAGAGGGGAGCCATGAGGTGCATGGACCCATCATCGAAGATCCAGATATCACGGGCCCATTGAGAACGAGACAAGTCAACATCAAAACCGAAGAAGAACCGAAGTATGCAACATTGGGGAACTATTGCGATGACGCCACAGTGGAGAAGGTCATCTAACTGCTTCATGAATATCAAGGCAAGCGCGAGGGATTAGCGATGGTATATGCACTTCAAAATGTCTGCCACTATCTGCTTGGAGGCCATTTTAAGATGTATACTGATCTCTTGGCATTAAAATACCTAGTGAACAAGCCTGTGTTGGGGGGCACATTTGTAGGTGGTTATTGTTATTCCAGGAATATGACTTTAAGGTCGTCGTAAAACTAGGAAGACTAAATGCAGGCCTAGATCACATGTCCTAAATTGAGACTGACGAAGAACCAACAAATCTTGAGGACGGACTCCTGGATGCACAACTATATGCGGTGCGTATAGCGGATGGTCACTTTAAAGATATAATTCATTTCTTAACCACTGGAACTACACCACAGGGATATTTCGTTCAGCAGAAGAAGGAATTGGTGATACGCACAACAGACTTCACCATGATTGCAGGACACCTCTACAAAATGGGCAATGATGAGATATTATGTAGGTATGTCCTGGAGTTTGAGTGTGGATAGATCTTGGTCGAAGCACATGGGGGGGTTGCTAGCAGACATTATGCAGGTCGCACCACAGCCCAGAAGATTCTTCGCGTAGGATTATGATGGCCCACTTTGCATCAGGATTTGAAATCATTCTATCGAGTCTGCAACATATGCCAGTGGACATGGAAACCATCACAGAGAGATGAAATGCTGCTCCAGCCACAAATGATGCTATAGCCATTTGAGAAGTGGGCAATCAATTTCGTAGGACCTATCGAGCCACGAGGGAAGAAAGGCACGCCCTATATCATCACTGTGACAGATTATTTGACCTGATGGGTAGAGGCACAACCTGTTAAGGATTGCACGGCTACGACAAATACAAAGTTCTTATTCGAGAACATACTAACAAGGTTTGGTTGCCCCAAAATTCTCATGAGTGATCGGGGAATGGATTTCCTAGATGAAATGATCAACACACTCACTGAGGAGTTCCAAATATATCACCAACAAAGTATGCCATATCACCCGCAAGTGAATGGGACCATGGAAGCATTCAACAAAATCTTAGAGGCAGCGTTGACCAAAGTTTGGAATGCATGCCAAAATGACTAGGACTTGCGCATCCCAACTATGCTATGATCATGTTGAACCATGTGTAAGAAGTTTACGGGCCAGACACCTTTTCAGTTAGGCTATGGCCAGGAGGTCATCATGCCTATGGAATATGTTGTGCCTAGTTTGTGGATCACGACAATCACAGGTATGGCAGACCATGGGGCTTTGGAGGAAAGGCTCACACAACTAGTAGAACTAGAGGAGGAATGACTTTTGGCTGGATTCCATCAGCAAGTATAGAAACAGCCCCAGAAAAGGTAGCATGATCACCATATCAAGGTACACACCTTCAAGGAGAATTATCTAGTATTACTCTATGATAGTAAGTTCAAAAAATTCCCTGGCAAACTCTGAATGCATTGGTTGGGACCCTATGTCGTCAAAGAAGCTACCAATGGGGGCACGGCTCAGCTTGCAAACTCAATGGAGACCCCTTCCCGGGACGAGTGAATGGAAGTCACCTGAAGCTCTACACAGGCAGGCTGACTGCTTGACTAACCAGTCGAAGGATAGTTTCACTGCTCCAGCTAGTTGAAAGAGAGCGCGGGACGGTAAAGCAGTCTGGGGGAAAGAGGTGCGACTTCGAAGATATGCATCGATCTAGCCCATCACCAAGATTGTGGTCGCGCGGTACAAAGTACACTGCTGCGTTGCCAAGAGGAAAGGTGACTGGTGATGTCACTATTCATGACAAGATGTCTACATTACGATGAAAGGGAGTGGGCAACAGGCAATTAAGAGAATGAGTACGGGCGAGATATGGAATGAGCTGCAACAAATTTTACACAAGGACGCTAGAACGGGCAGGAACCAGTGCATTTGAAATTCGAATCACTTATAAATCACCAAGGGGCATCCACTGGGTGACCTATACTTCTGGAAAACATATGCTGGGTCTTGCTATGGAGCTGTTCATTATCTCAGCTCAAGGAGTAAGTCTGAAGGTGAGGGAGAAGCAGGACTCCCTAAGGAGCAAGGTGTTGACAACTGTGGCTGTCCCACAGGTGGCAAAATCAACAGTAGGGAATGTACTAGAAAAGGGGCAACACGAAGTAGAATTGGTCTGGATACCATCGCCCCGCCCTAGGGCAAGACGACAAACTACAACAATACAGAGAAAGGATGGACAAATGGAGACTATAGGTCGAAACAAAGTTAATAAGTCATCACTGAAAGACCTCGAGGATTGGGATCTCACGGACAAGAGCAAAATTCTTTCAAAATTGCAACACAAGCTACAATAGACAGTGCAAAGAGTAGATGTGAAGGTTAGAAGTGGCTACGGTGGTATAAGGAGGTCCCGTATGTAGCTCCCCCGCCTGAGCTAAAAGCCTGTGATGGGGTGTTCTATGTTAACCGAGTAGAGCAGAATGAGCATCATCAGTCACAAGGACTGGTAAAAACACGGAAGAAGGAGCCAGACGAATCATGCCAGGAGACAACTAAGAAGTAGGAGGACGACGAGCACCACTCAGAGGGAGGTGAACCGAGAAGCCACAATAGCACGTCTAACCGCACTAACGAGTGACTCGGGACGAGTCACGATGATTGTGTTGGGGGACTGTTGGGTAGCGGAGGTCCTGCATAATAGTTTTGGGTATGATAACCTAGAAAGTAGGATAAAAATATTGTAAACCTTCGAAATATGCAGAGCACGAAATGTAAAAGGTCGAGTCAAAGGGTTGTCCGCCCAAGAAATAATATAAAATAATAGGAAGTAAGTCAGTCCGCGGATCATAGGAAGGTATAAATAGAGCGCAGCTCTATGAGGGAAAGGCAATTCTTTTGGGTTTGATATTGGATCTGAACTGTATTGGGTTTTTGAAGGAAGCACTCTAAAAGCATCTATAAGTCTGAGTCAGGGGTTTGGGTAGTGGATAGAGGCTCTACAGTTATGTGCGCAGAGGCCTGGAAGAGTCCGTAGCTATGTGCACGGACCCCTACAGCTGAGTGCACAGGGTGGATCTGGATGTATTAGTTATAAGTGCAAATAAAGACAAGTTTCCTCTACAAATTCTATGTTACAATTTGAGCTATCATGAATCTGACTGTATGGATGATTGTTATAACTGTTTAATTTAAATGCATATTCTTATGTTATAAATATGTTTGAATTTAAGTGTGTTCTAAGTGTGCGAACTAGCCAAATCTGTTAAATGTTTTCTTAAAGACCCTCCTAAGTAGAGCTAAGCTACAATACTTCATCCAGTAGGATAGATCTATAGACTATGTGCTAATAGACAGGAAGAGATATTCGGGATCTGTGTGAATCCAACGCGATACGAATGGGGCGTGAAAACTCCAAACCAAATCTAGACATCCCAAGGGTATGGAAACTTAGTTCCAACACCCTCCCCTACTACCTCGGGTGAGACCTTAGTCCACACTTCGTGGACTGTTGCCGAAAGGGCCAGTAGCTACGAGATTTGCGGCTAAATAATTCTTCTGAACCTGGGTCAGGCCCATACAAGCCAACAGGAGGTCACACAAATAATCAGATCCAACGGATTCCATAACTGAGGTAGAATATGTGGCAACAACTGAAGAAACAAAGGAAATTGCGTGGCGTAGGAAAATTCTTAAAGATTTGCAAGAGAAACAAGTGCATTCAACAACTCTCATGATTGAAAATGCTTCTGCAATAAAGTTGGCCAAGAACACATAGTTCCATGATTGAACGAAGCACATCAATACAAAATACCATTTGATTCCACATCATGTTGAGGCCAAGGCAATCCACCTACACCATTGTTCCACAAATGAGCATATTGCAAGCATCTTCACCAAAGAGCTTGGAAGAGAAAATTTTTAAAGATTCAAAATGATGCTTGGACTCACCAACATGCCTTCATATTAAGGGGGGAATGTTGACACTTAATATTTGGTATTAGTTAAATCGTATAAATATTGTAAATAGAAAATGATGAGAATTAGAAGATGAAGAGACATTGGGAGATGAAGCCCAAGAGTCTCTCCCTCCATGTATATATCTATGGTCAATCTTAATTAAAAATGTACAATTCACTTTGAGGAGTTACCTCCTGGCCTAACAGTTGTTCATCACATAACGTTGCAATGTGTTGAAAAACCAATGGTGTTGCACTATGAAGAACAAGAAATGATGTCATAATTCAATTAATAATAAACGTCATTGCAATGTCACAAACAACAATACCATTGGATCTTGAAAAAAAATAAATGTCGTTACAATGTAATGAACAAAACATCTCATTGTAATGTGGTGAACAATAAATGTCATTGGAATGTGATGAACTATGGATAACGTGGAAATATGAGAAACAACATCACAATGTGATGAATATTAAACATTGTCGCAATGTGTGGAATAACAAATGACATCACAATATGATGAACAATAAATGTCGTCATAATGTGATCAATAATAAACATTATCGCAATGTGTCTAAAAACATACGGTGTACAAATCATACTATGGATTGACCATGATTGATATACATTAAGTCTTCATTGTCAAAAATGTTCAAATATGGTTAACTATTGTCATCATAGTCACAAAATTTCGATTTTACAATTGTCAATCATGGTCACAATGGTCAAACATTACGACATAGTTAACCATAGTAAATATCATTACATAGTGAACCATAATCATCACATTCAACATAGTCAACCATAGTTGATATATCGAGCATAGAAAACATGGTCAACGATAATAAACCATATCCAACTTGGTAATAGTTAATTAATCATCTTCAACCATTCTTGAAACAACTCAACAATGGTTAAGTATGGACAACATAGTCAACCATGTCCACCAAGATCATCCATGGACATTCATGGTCAACCACTTTGTCAAGCATAGTCAACGTGCTCAACCATTTTCATATATTGTTAAATATTGTCAACCATGATCAACCATGTTCACCCATGGTCAACCATACTTTACCATAACCAACCATGCTTCTATAATTGCATCTATGGTTGAACAAGCTAACCATGATCAAACACAAACAAGAAGTTCAACCATATTCAACCATGCTAAAACTAGTTCAACAATGGTCAACCATGGTTATCACACTTATTAATGATTAACCATATTTAACAATATAATCAATCATGATCAATACTTGTTACCAACAACCTACCATGATCACCTATGGTCAACCCTTATTAACCCTTGGTCAACCATGGTCAACCATCACCAACCACTATCACCCATGGTTGACCCTCTTCAACCAAGTCCAACCATAGTCAACAATGATCAATCTTTGTGAGATATTTTTCGGCGAAAATCACATGAAATACCATTTGTCGACGCGTTTCGAACCAACCAGTGTGGTTCATCGTCAGGACAAGTTGAAGAAATAGATCCAGCTTAGCATGTTAAATAGTCTGAGCAGAGCCTCCAATGGCTAACTTGACCAATGTCTAGTTTGACTCTAGGACCGGGGTCAAAATTATTTTATTAATTTAATTAGTTATATTTAGGACCAATCCCTTAAAAATATATATATAAATATTTTAAGGGTGTATAATTCAAATGTATTATTAAAAGTTATAAATTAATTAGTATTTAAAATGGAAATGTTACTAAGGACCTTATAATAAATCATAATAAACTATAGCTAAATAAAAATATAAAAATAATTTTATTAAAGGTATATTAAAAATTATAAGTTAATTAGTATTTAAATGGAAAATTAGTTACATAAAGGACCTTATAATATCTGAATAAATTATATGCATAAATATAAGTATATAAAGTAATATAAATAGGTTGTTAGGTTAGTTAGAAAATTAGTTAATTAGTTAAAAATTATAAGTTAATTAGTATTTAAATGGAAAATTAGTTACATAAAGGACCTTATAATATCTGAATAAATTATATGCATAAATATAAGTATATAAAGTAATATAAATAGGTTGTTAGGTTAGTTAGAAAATTAGTTAATTAGTTAAAAATTATAAGTTAATTAGTATTTAAATGGAAAATTAGTTACATAAAGGACCTTATAATATCTAAAGTAATATAAATAGGCTGCTAGGTTAGTTAGAATTAGTAA
>APFE030436539.1:82469-125761 GCA_000404065.3 Pinus taeda | reverse complement strand
ATCTATATATATATATATAGGGAAAGGGATGGTTTCCTATGCAACCTAGCCTTTATGTTCTTATATAGGCATCCATATATCTTCTTAAGTCCAACATTTTCATTTTCAAAACTCCATATGTTCATCTATACGTTGAAATGTAGATCCTAGAGCTTCCATGATTGTATTTTTAGCAAGCAAGGATATGGTTTCAGTGGTAATAAGAATGGTAATAGAAGTTAAGAATAAGGAGAATATGAGTCACTTCGAATTTGCATGAGAAGAAGAATAGGAGTATAGAAAGTTGGAATTTCTCTAAATATGAATTCTCATACTCCTCATTACTTGTACTCCACACCATGTTCTCACAAATATGGAAGGTGAACTTCCTCAACCACTAATTACATTCAATGATTGGCCTATAAGTCAAATGTGATGGTTGAGATTAAGTAATTCCGAAGATAATAAGGAAAAATGTAACTTTATGAAAATTATAAAACGTAAGATTATTTATCAACCCCTTAGGCACCCTTTCTTCTTTCCTCTAATGACTAGTATTATGGCCTCCTTGCTGCAAGTTTCTCAAGCAACATTTTTTTGGAAATTATGTCATTGTTTACTTCCTTTTAAATCATAATTTTTCATAAACATAATCACAACATTGAAACATAAAAATCAGACCATGAAATGAGCCCACCATAGCTTTTCATATGCATTCAATAGTTGGGGTGTGGCCTTCAGCTCCACACTAGGAATTGTTATAATGCCTTTACATTATTTACACACAAGATAATTTAATTCATCACATGACTTGAGTATTTTCATATATCTTCCTCATTTGAATAATACATGATTTAATGAATTATAGATTAAGGATTTAAAGGGATACATTACATGGGTGACAAAATAACTTATTGAAGAAAATTAATTTTTCAATCTTGTACAATCTTCAAAAAAAAAAGTTTAGAACTCACAATAAGTGAGTTATTTATTTTCCATAATGTGAACCATCACTTTTTTACCATCCTTGAATTCCACTTACTAAATCCTACCTACAACAATGCTCATAAACACTCTTTACAAGTTTTCTCTTAGCTTAATGTCCCAAACCTTCACAAGCGTTTTTTCAAAGAAAATACATTTTCTTGATTCTTCTACTGAACAATATCAATGTTGCCCTTATTTTTCCTTTCTGATCTCCAAAGTAGAAGGCACACAAATGTGTTTACTACTCTCCATGGATGCCAACATTAGGAAAGCCTTTTCATATTTAGATTAATTGATTGTTAAACAAAATAAATAAAGAAGTTATGTTTAGAGTAAAATAATAACAATGATATCATAAGTTATGGCGTGAATATTTTTGTAATTAAATAATTAACTACTTTCTCATGCATATAAAAAAGGGGTGCAAAAATGAGCTTTAGATTTTGCTATGCATCTTAATGGGGACTATCTTGGGGGAACTATAGAAGAATTATTATTGCAATAGTGTATTTTTCTTTCATCTTTCTCATCAAACATATTTTTCGAATGATGTAGATTCCATTTTGCTACATTAGCCATTTTATAACTAGCACTAATTTTTTTGAGATGTTGTATAAGTCTTTTGTGGCTATAAAAGTAAACTCGCTATTTTTTCTTCTAAAGACAATCTAAACTATTCTAGACACATCATCATTTCATCATTACATGCCAACAACTCAATCCCTATGTATATTAGATAATCCCTATATTTTCCTACATTATTCTAGCCACATCATCATTCCATGTTAACAATTCAATAACTATGGTGATTAGATAATCCCTATAATTTCCTCCAATGTTTTAGTATATTTTTAAGAAACTATAAAGGCAATAAAAATCACTCATTTTATAAGTATCCTTAGACAACATCCTTATCCTCCTTTTCCTTAGCTTACTTTCAACCAATTTCTTCTCTATAGCAAATTCTCCTTGCCTCAATTTGGGAAAGCGTGCTAGTCAAGGAGGAGAGCTCTATTTGATAACCTAACTATTATCAATATGAGGTTGGTTTGGATAGCCCATCACATATGCCAATGTCACATATTTCCCCCTTTTATTTTCCGCGGGAAAAAACGTAACTTTTTATTAATAGAAAAAAGTTATAAGGAGTAGATGCACTATAGTTCATTCCAAAAATGGGTCCCCCCATCAAAGAAAACATGTCACCAAAAAATGATCATACAAGATAATATATGTCCACAAATCATAATATAATGTCCATGAATACATCAGTAATATAGGTAATGGAGTCCATACCATGATATCCACCAAAAATAGATATCAGTAAAGCAGTATAGATGTGGCAATGCCCTTGCTAGAGTAAAAAATAGTGTCTAAACATGCACATCTCCATAAAACATCCAAAAATTGAAGTGTTGGTAAAAAAATTAGTGTGTTGATGCTATGCTTCCATAAAATATTAATGCATGTACTCTCGAACAACACCATTTATATCCTCCAAGACCTACCAAGTGCCCATATCATTCCGAAGGACTTCTTTAGATAGAAGGTTTGCTGCAGTATTTCTTTCCCTATATATTTGTCGACATAAAACATAATAAAAAACATGTTTTAACTATCAAGATTCCTCCAATAAAGGTAATAGTGTGTGATTGTGACATCTTTGTTTGATGTTGAACCCGTTGACTACATTAATAGAGTCTCCAAAGAATGTAAAGTGTTCACATTGTATTCCAAAACCTAACAAAGAAGGTGTTTTAAAGCAAGAAGTTCTGCAAATTTGTTTGATCCTCTCCCCATACCCACGATATATTTTAAGAAATTTTTTTCATTTACCTAAAGGGTCACACCCCCTCCATGTATCTCCTCCCCATCTAAGGCATCGTTAAAATAAGACCATGGTGTACCATGATCCACCACCACTTTTGTAATCAACCTCAGAATATTTAGAGACTCATTTGTGCAAAGAAGGGATACAATAACATAGAATTGAGCAGCAATAAAATATAGAAATGATGAGATTTCATTAAAAATAGATATTTTTACGAAATGTCATAGGTCCTAGGAGATGAGAGGAGGAATGCACCTATAGGATTCATTCTCAGTAGATTCCCACCATGACCTCCAAGCTCCAAGGAGGGATTCTCCCTACCATATCAAATTGCATCCCAACACTTATTTAATGTTTCCCTAGAAACTAAGAGTGAAAGGGAAATGAAGAAAATCATGAGGGATAGATACCTTCATGTCTTTGCATACAACACACCAACTTAGTCATTCTTTGTGGCGCTTTTGTAATTTATCCCAGGTTGGAATTTTGTTTCATATGAGACACCACAAGCACATTTCACCCATTATAAACATGATAATTTTCAAAAATCATCATGATTTAGATGATCACCTCTAGTCATGATTTTGTTTCCGCCTTCATATTCCATGTCATTGTGAAGTACATGTAGTTAGGTTGTGTGTGTGCACACCCATATATAGTGTCATTAACCTCTTTTTCTCACCACCATACGTAATCATTGGTATGCTCATATTAAATTATTGACATAAGGGGTGAAGAGGAAAATATAGTAGCATAAGTATATATAATAGAATCCATTTGGCGGGGGGGGGGGGGGTGGGGGCACAATTAGAAGGTGATTTATCTACATAACTATTTTATCAAAAATGTCAAAGTCACATAGATTTTTTATAGATTTGTTGGCTAAATTATTTTTTCAAACTTAAAGGATAAGATGATGTGGTGTCCATGAAATCATCATAGACTTTCAAAGGAAATCATATCATATTTTGAGGCCTCCTTGTCCCATTATCTAAAGTGGTACTTTCTTGTGTTATATGGCTATCAATGGAGGGAAATGTTAGTTTAAATTCCACATGATTATCTTGGAAACTCAAATAGACTTTCTCATACATGTCAAATCTATGGAGTAAACATGAAAATTGTGCACAAAAAGTCTCCCCCTGCAGTTGGGGGAGAAACCATTATATATATATCAGTCTCCCCCTGCAGTTGGGGGAGAAACCATTTTAACATGTGAATGTAGTTTAATTTTTCTCAAGTACCATTTTAATCTTATGTCACATGTTAGGAAAGGGTAAATAGTGTGCATGCTTTGTTTCTCGGTTAAATTTGCACAAAATATGGTCACAAAATTTTAAATGACAAGAGACCCAAAAATTGTTGTGGCCCACCATAGATAGATAAAATTAATTGTAAAGGATGCCTTATACTTTAATAAGATGACATGGGATCAATTTGTTGTAGAGAGAGATCCACAAAGAATTATGTATGAACAAAGGAATATTGTGGGAGGATAAGAAGAAGAAGAATAAAGTGCAACAATGGAATCATTTGGCCAATAATAATAATAATAGTAGTAAAGTGTAGGAGGGGAGAAAACTATTGAAGTGGACAAAGAACAACATTTAAAATGTGAAGTAAAAGAACCAAATATTTAAGAGGACGAAGAGGCTATAAAAGTTATGTTTCATATTAATATAGAGTAGTTGAACTTAATGAAATGTCTACATAAGAAGAAATTTCAAAAATAAATTGCTAACATGGCCCTTTGTAGAAAGAAGAGATGTATGTCTATTTAAGGACATAGAAAAATACAAAAGAATATATGGATCAATGGCTCTTTCATAGTGTCATTTTCTTCATTTCTTAGAAACAATTATGTTTTAAATTCTAAGTAAAACATCATAGTTGAGCTGAATTAGGTAGCTAGATGTAGCTAAAATAAAGGTTCTTCAGGTTGCAAAGTTGAAGGAAGAATTTTTCAAGTTGAAAATATAGAATGAGGATTTAATAGTTCAATTACATATCATTAGACAATCAAAAATAAGAAATTATACTAAAAATGCGCGCATACTTTCTAGAGGTAAGCTAGCAAAATTGAAATGTATTTTGATCCCTTATTTACTGTAGTGGAGATAAATAGTAGAATACGATGGCCCCTGTCAATAAAGATCTTAAGCATAAGCCTACCATAGAATATAATTGTTGAAACATGCCTTTATGAAAAGAAGAGATGCAAGAGTACTTATGGGAATAACAAATTACATTGGGACATGCAAATTAAGATATCTATTATAGTGCAATTTCCTGCATTTTATTAGAAATACCATGGGTTTCAATGTCAGGGATGGAACCAAAATCAAGCCACATTTCTCAAATGATTAGAAGTGGGAAAAATAAAGGATCTCCAGTTTCCAGTGTTGAAGGAAAAAGTTATCAAGTTGAAAAGAGTTAGTGAGGAGTTAAGAGGTGAATTACTTGTCAATAAGTAATCAAAAACAATAAATTCTTCTCAAAATGGCATGAAGACTTCCATAGAGGTAAATGAGTGAAATACATTTGATTCCTTTTAGGCTAGTGAACTTAAAAAGACATAGTTGTATGGGCTTGGTAACTAAATAGCTTTAGCTTCAACATGCTACAAAATGGGGTTAGGTGGAAAATTTTGTGAGAAAAAAATCAAGTCATTGAAGAGTAGTGTACTAATATAGAAAAATAAGAAATTAAGTGATCCAAAATGGATTTTGGATAGACTTATAAGTCTAAGTGTTCCTCACAAAGGAAAATGAAAGTCCAAGGATGCTCCTAGAAATAGTCTCATTGCGTAGATCTTTTCACTCTGAATCTACTGCAACTTGAATGGGTTAAAATGGACTTTGGATGTAGAAGTTATCGCAAAAAGAAGTTTGCCTTTGTCCTTTGAAAATGAGGCAAAATATTCAAAAAATGTTTTAAAAGGCTTTATAAAGGAAAATCACATCAGAGTGGTCCAACAGGTGAACTTAAAGTGGAGGCAGAAGAGACCCCAATTACCAATCCTCGACATATCGAGTCAGAGGCAGGCATATGAAAATAATATAAGGAAAGGACCTTGAGTCAATGCGACATTATGATCATCAATATCAGTGTCGGCGGATTGGTGTCGGCGATGCTATGAGATAAGGAAAAGAACCCCGGGACTATGTGACATGTGATTGCAATATATCGCATCGTAACATCCTATCACAACAATATAAAAGGGGCTGATACAACATGCGACATGCAACTACCGATCCATGGTGTGTGATCTGAGCTATAGGATTGGAAATGAGATCAACGGCTAGGATTAAATCGGCGGTCAGGAGATCGGTGATCCCCGACACAAAGGGTCGATGCGATAGCGATATGCGATGCGACCTAGATCATCCGATCAGGGATCAGATCAATGGTCCATATTAAATCGGTGATCGACGATCGACGATCCTCGATAGAAAGGCTAATGTGATAGCAATTGCAATAAGTGATAAAGAGCAGACCCGATGCGAATTATAAGCCCGATTGCATAAATTTTTGGATTCAGGAATTCAAATTTTCTGTGTTATCCTATGTATTTGGGATTCTGGCCATGCAATGATGTGATAGCGATATTGCGACTAGTGGTGGACCTGATAGGGTTATAGGGGAAATTTAATGAAATTTCAAGTCCGGAATTCACGCCTGATAGTGTAATTTTAGAAAAATCTTTGTGTATTGGATTCTTCTCCATTTTTGAGTTTTTGCCTGGAAGAAGGCCCCGGTCCCTCTATAATGGCCCCTGATCACTGTGCCACATTGCAAGGAGGTGTTTTTGGCAGACAATGATGCATTCCAAGCCATAGAGCCACAGAGCCAGATGGCCAGTCGAACAAACAACACGCAGTGAAGCCATAGAGATGGGTTGGAGGGGAGTAATGATATGCAGAGAAATGGTTGGGGAAGCTGCAGAGCCAGGAAAATGCCTCAAAGGAGCTAGAAGGCCAAATTGACAGAGTTTTTGGAGGGAGCTGGAGGTCTCTGAAGGAGAGTTGTTAGCTATGAGAGCGAAAAGCGAGAGACCACAATTGACAGGCAGCAAAGCCACTAAAGGTCACGAGAAGGTTGCTAAAGGTCGCTTGGAGGTTGAGAAAACCATTGATGCACACAGAGGTTGAGAGAGAGAGCTCAGAGAAGCCAAAGCCGAAGAGCCAGAGCGAAAGCCAAGAGCCAAGAGTTAGAGCCAGAGCCAAGAACCAAAGCCAGAGCCGAGATTGAGAGCGAGAGCTGAGAGCCAAAAAGCCGAGAGCTTCAGAGCCAGGGATGAGATGGTGTTCTAATCCCATTGCGTTCTATGTAAACCAATGGATTTGAGCGTGGAGCTTTTAAAAGAACTGATGCCATAATCCCAAAGAGCCTAGTCAAGTTGACTAGAGCTCAAGGAGACGTAGCCGAAGAGTTTTGGGTGAACTCCAAATTAATATTGTTGTTATGTGTGTTGTTTTCTTGCTGCATCTTGTTGCTATGTGTGTGTTTCTATTAACTGCTTTACTTACTATCATATGTATTTTATACCAGCATAAGCAAGTGAACTTATAGCACATAACAGTTTTTAAAACAAATATAAGCATACACCTATGTTAAAGCACATTATTAATTCCGCATTGGTTAATCAATAAATCTTGGGAATATCTAAGCTTTGGAAGTGGGAGAGGTTCTTGTAAGCTTGAAAAGAAGCCTTTAGTGCCCCATTTTCAGATCAGGTGGTATCAGAGCCTGAGATTGATTAACCCCACCTTCAAAAGAGGGTTATATTAGAATGCTTGATCGACAAAGCAAAGATTGCTTGTCTGAAAGGTGTTTAAACAGCTAGAGGTTGATTGTATTCTTGTTGCAAACTGACTATTGTTTGAGTTTGCAGAGGTGAAAGGAAAGCTATTTATAGCTCAGTCCAGGAAGGACAAGAAGGAAGAAGGGTTGAAGACATTCTTCTTATCCCAAAGGACCTCAAGGCAATCCTTAAAGCATAAGAGGTTTGTTGCAAAAGGTTTCTTGAATAAGCTCTTTGTTGATCTTGTTGAAGTTCTTTTGTTCATTGGCGTAATGACTACTTCTACAAATGAGTCCTCAAATTCCTCCTTTAGCACAAGATTCTTTGATGAAGACATGAAGCAACAATTTTTCATCATGATGGATATCGTGAGAGAAATGTATGAGGATGGAAGGAAGAGAAACATACTTAGAGAGCAGTTGAATTCCATGGAGGAAGAGAAGCAGTTGCTTTCTGACGAATTGCAGGAAATAGAGAGGCAACTTCATATTGCAAATATAAACTTGAAAAGGATGCATGAGTTGGAGACACAACTCCTTGTTTCCAAAGAAGTCTTAGTCAAGTATCAGCTTGAAGAAGAGGTAAACCATTCCAGTTTGTCTTCAAATTCTTCTAAAAACACTTATATTGGTTCTTTTGAAAAGCATACCAAAGGCATAGGTTCCAAGCTAATGTCCAAGATGGGCTATGAAGGAAAAGGCTTGGGTAAGCATGCACAAGGTATTGTTGAGCCAATAATGGTTGAGGAAAGGCCTAAATATTTGGGTCTTGGCTATGGACAGTCTTATGGAGAAAGTTCCAAATCTTCCGTGAAGACCATTGAAACATCTCCAAGAAGGAGTTTCATTTCAGGTCTTCTACCCCAAGATTGTGAAGATTGTATTCTTGGGGAATGCAATGGTGTGAAGCATACTTTGGAGAAAGAATGTGTATATCAGTATACACTTGAACCAGAGATTTGCAAAACTCTAACAGCCTTGAAGAGATTGATAGTGTTCCAAAGAGAGCTACTTCTTCATTCAGCTCAGCTCCTCAGGAAGGTAAAAGAGGTGGACCAGAAAGGTATAAATCTAGTTCTAATCATATTCCTTTTGATTCTGTTCAGCATGGTAAATTTCCATATAAGCATTGGAAAATAATTTCATGTTCCTTTTGTGGTTTGGATAACCATCATGTTTCTAGATGTTGGACAAGGCAAATCATGTTGTCAAGAGGATGCACATGTGTTTCACTTACTGCCATAATCAAGGACAAGTTACTGCAAAATGTTGGACTTTGAATCCAACAATGCTTCCACAAAAGCCGAAGAAGGTGGAAAGAGAAGATGGCAGAAATGGAAAGGAAATTTCCATGATTGATGTGTTTCAGGATGATTCACATGTTGATGCTGATGTGCAAACAAAGGAAAGACCTTTGAAATGGATTGGTAAGAAATGGTTAGAGTTCTTATCCAATTAAGATTACATGTCTATTAATGCATCTATTTGCATTTCTTTTTAATGAGACGCAAGTTTCAGGTTTTTACCAAGAAGGTGAACGAAAAAATTGGAGTAGGTGACTCACTTTGTCGCTGCAACATTATGTTCATTTCAACTTCGAAAGTATAGTGTGCTTAAGTGAAACTTGAAGGATGAAATGCATCCATAAGCTTGATATGAATGAACATAGGTATGTTGATGTTGTCCTTGTATTTGAACATGTATGCTTAATTAACTTGAAGGGTTGATTGCTTTGTTGTAACATGCATGTAATGTTGACTTGGGAAAAGTTAACATGGTCTCCAAGATGGAGATAATGATGAAGTGTCTCATGTTTGAAAAAGAGTCATAGAGGTCTTTTTCTACATGATTGACTTGAAGGGTCATTTGTTTTAAAGGCATGCTTTGTGGGCTTATTATCTAGTCCATCATTTGTATGCATATGTAAGACATTGAGGTGTTAACAAGATGTGAAATCTGTTTCTTTTGTTGAAGCAGGAGTTTAGACCATCCAATTGTTGTCTGTATTTCTGTTGTTGTTGACAGCTTTTCAAACAAGTACAAATGAAAATTTTGTGGAGCAGATGTACTTCACATTGGTTTGAGCCACCTTAGATCAATGATCAATGCAGAGAAGTTCAAACTACCTTCTATGACCATCTCAGCAGGAGTTTTGCAGGAAGGCAAGGAGGAAGATAGTTCTTCCCAGGAGGACCAGCACATCCAAGAAGGAGAGTGGTCAAAGGCTTTGGTTCAAAGGCACTATGGAAGACAAGTGTGTGGAGGTTGAAAGAAGAGGGTGTTGTTACTCTCATTTACTCTTCAAATCAGTATATCAGTCTTTTGGAGACCAAAAGTTTTTTTAATGGGAAGGCGTGATCCAAAATGGATTATGGATAGACTTCTAAGTCTAAGTGTTCCTCACAAAAGAAAATGAAATTCCAAGGATGCTCTTGGAAATAGTCCCATTGCGTAGATCTTTTCATTTTGAATCTACTGCAACTTGAATGGGCTAAAATGGGCTTCGGACTCATAAGTTATCACAAAAATAAGTTTGCCTTTGTCCTTTGAAAAGGAGGCAAAATCTTCAAAAAATGGCCTAAAATGCTTTATAAATGAGTGGTCCAAGAGGTGGACTTAAATTGGAGGTGGAAGAGACCCCGATTAATAATCCCTGACATATCAGCTCAGAGCTAGGCATATGCAAATAATATAAGGAAAGGACCCCAAGCTGATGCGACATTGCGATTGCCAATATCGGCATCAGCTGATCGGCATTGGTGATGCTATGAGATAAGGGAAGGAAGCCTATGACTATGCGACATGCAATTGCGATATATCGCATCACAACATCATATAGCAGTGATATAAGAGGGGTTGATACCATATGCGACATGTGATTGCCGATCCACGGCATGCGATCTCAGCCGTCAGAACGAAAATGAGATCGATGGCTAGGATTAAATCAGCATTCGAGAGATCAGCGATCCCCGATAGCAGGGCTGATGTGATAGAAATTGTGATAAGTGATAAAGCGCAGACCCGATGGGAATTATATGCCCGATTGCATAAATTTTGAGATCCAAGAATTCAAATTTTCTGTGTTATCCTGTGTATTTGGGATTCTGGCCATGCAATGATGTGATAGTGATATTGCGACTAATTGCGGACCCAATAGGGGAGATTTAATGAAATTTCTGTTCACGCTCGAGAGTGTAATTTCGTAAAAATCTCTGTGTATTGGATTTTTCTCCATTTTTGAGCTTTTGGCTGGAAGAAGGCTCCAATCCCTCTGTAACAGCCCATGATCACTGTCCCACACTGCAAGTAGGCATTTTTGGCAAACAATGATGTGTTTGAAGCCACAAAGCTATAGATCTAGATGTCTAGTCAAATAGACAATGCGCAGAGAAGCGATAGAGCCGTAGGGGAGTAATGACACGAAGAGAAACAACTGGGGAAGCCGCAGAGCCAGGAAAATGCCTCAAAGGAGCCAGAAGGCCCAATTGGTAGAGTTGCTAGTGGGAGCTAGAGGTCATTGAAGGAGAGTTGTTAGCTACGAGAGAGAAAAGCCAGAGAGCATGATTGACAGGCAGCAAAGCTACTAAAGGTCACTGGAAGGTTGCTAAAGGTCGCTTGGAGGTCGAGCGAACCATTGATGCACGTACAGGCCAAGAGAGAGAGCTTAGAGAAGCCAGATCCAAAGAGCCAGAGCCATAGCCGAGAGCCAAGAGTCGGAGCCAAAGCCAAGAGCCAAAGCCATAGCCGAGGGCCAGAGCCAGAGCCGAGAGCTAGAAAGCCGAGAGCTTCAGAGCCAGGGATGAGATGGTGTTCTAAGCCCATTGTGTTCTATGCAAATCAATGGATTTGAGCATGCAGCTTGTAAAATAACTACTGTCATAATCCCAGAGAGATTAGTCGAGTTGATTAGAGCTCAAGGAGACGTAGCCCAGGAGTTTTAGGTGAACTCCAAATTAATATTGATGTTATGTGTATTATTTTATTGCTGCTATGCCTGTGTTGCTTATTAACTGTTTTACTTACTGTCATATGTATTTTATACCAATGTAAGCAAGTGAACTTACAACAGATAACGGTTTTTAAAACAAATATAAGCATACACCTATGTTCAAGCACATTATTAATTCCGCATTGGAAGTGGGAGAGGTTCTTGTAAGCTTGACAAGAAGCCTTTAGTGCCCCATTTTTAGATCATTAAGTATAATCAAGATACTAAAAGGCCCTTTCCTACTACAAAATATTTATAATTGGAAAGAAATCAATATAATAAAGGTTTAAAATTCATCCAATACAAAAAAAGAATAATAAATTGAGGAAATGGTTATTGTATACCCTAATAATTCCACTAAATATCTCATACTATTGTGAGCAAGAGTGGCCAATGGAAAATAATACATAATTAATGTATTCAATATCCATGGAAAATCATGAGCATGAAATTAGGTATTTGAAAGAGAAATATACCACCCTTTATTGTTTGATAATGAATAAGTTGCAAGGACTCTAGGGTAAGCAACATGAGGCCACACAAGCATTGCATGAATGAGCCAAGATGAAAGAGTATATTCTAAAATTAAGTAACTTGGTATTTGACGGCTTCAATTATAAGTCTATTATACATGTTTATGTTGTTTATTTATAATAATAATGGGAAAAATTGTAGCTTGAGTTAGCAGCTTTAGAATAAGCCTATAACATCACTAATATGAATGATTTTGGTAATGCATAGTTACCATTCAATGATTCAAACCAAAACCCACCATGTGAAGTTTACTTGCACAATTTGTTAATGGAATATGACACAAGGTGGAATCCAAAGCCCAATGTTAAATATGGTCAATTAAGGGCCTCCATAACATTCATAAGAAACCATAGAAAATGGAAAAGTGACTTGAAAATTTCAGGGACATGGATAATTATGTAGACTTGATGGTTAAGGAAGAATTTTCTCTACCTAGATGGGTAATGGAGCAATAGAATTAGTTTGTTGCACATGTCAGGATTACTTCAAAGAAGAGGCAACATCAAGGATTTCAATGAGCTAGAAAGGGAGGTTATTGAATAATCCACAGAAAAGGAACTTCCTTATTGTTAAGAAATAATAGAGACCATTCCTTCTCCACTAAAAATAGAGATCCTCTATCATAATCCAACTTGAGTGTGCCTCTATTAAGATCTAAGTTGTATCTAAATTCATGGAAGTGTCATGGACTTAATGGATTCAAAACTCACTCTTGTTTTTCATTTTTATAATGTTGTTTGATATCCTATCAAGAAAATTTTGAATGGTTTGATACAAATGTATAGAAAAGAAACATTAATAGAATTTAAAACATAAGAGTAACATTAGCACATTCACAAAAAATACACAAGATTTTCCCTATAAAGCCTTAGGTGAGAAAACTAGACTAATTGGAACCACACCTCTGTATCTCATTATATTAACTCAACCATTCACCATACAAATATTTAGGTATCTTATAGCTTCAATCAATCATAATCAATTAGACTAAACTATAAAACAATTATAATATCTTAGTAGGGTTGGGTTACAATGGATTAAAACCATCAAGGCTGAAACAACACCTAATGGACTAGAAAAATTTGTTTCGAGGTTCTACCCCATACCTCCAAATATTCCACACATTGGTCCTCCATATCTCCTCTTGGGACCAAAACGAAACTATTATTCTATGGCTCCACTCTTGAACCTCCATATGGGGCACATGTTGGCCTTCCATATCCTCTCCCAAAACCCTTTCACTTGGGGCCAATAACTAAAATACTACTAGTATGTCACTAAATCTACTTGCAAAGGATAAAACACATATCCAACCCTCTCACACTTTTTAAATATTTAGAAAAAAAGGGATTATGGGGAATACATTCATATAATTAGGTGGTAGTGGTATCAATATCCATTGGTTCTTTACAACAACAAAAAATATTTAGTCCTAACATACTTTGTCAATGAGTCTACAAAAAAATTTAAGGTATCAACATTCTCCATCAACACTTTATTGTGCTTAACAATGTCTATAAAAATAGTATTGTGCATCAATAAGGTTTGTGTTAGAATGGTAATAAAGGTTCTTTGCCAAAAAAATTGCAATTGGGCTATCACAACCTATCCTCATTTCTTTCTAAACAAACCCAAACATGAAAATAATATTTCCAACCATACAACTTCCTTATTTCCATGAGTGGCTACCATGTACTATATTTTCATAGCCAACAATGCAATAACTTTGTCATCCAAATAATTCCTTTGCTAAATAGGTTAAAAACATAAATACCTATAAATCTTATACAATCAAGATCTCCAACCCAATCTACATTAAAATATTCCTTGCATATCTCTCTCCTTGTAGGTTCTAAGTCTTCCTTGGTAGTAGATTGCATATTCTAATGTTCCATACAAATACATTAACACCCTATTTATAGCTATCTAATACTCCTTCCCTAGGTTTAACATATACATTCTCAAAACTCCCATTGCGTGGGAAATGTCTTGTTGATATATGTCATAGCATACAACAAAATTCCAACATCATTTGCATAGGAAATATAACACATGCCCTTTACCTCTTCTTGTATATTGGGACATTAACCACAAATAAATTTACACCTACTAGAATAAGAACATTTACGAATTTCCACTCTTACATATTAAATGTATACAATATGTTCTCAACATATTTCCTCTAGATCGATCAAAGTTTCATGTTTTCTTGATATTTTTTTAATTCCATGCCAAAATAAAATTTGTAAGACCAATATTTTATATGAAATTTAGAATATAATTGAGTTTTTACATTCTTCATTATTTCCTTGTTGTTTATAATCAATAACTGATATCGTCAACATATAAGACCACATAAATGAAATGATCACCAACTATCTTAGTATACACATAGTGGTCAAATTTATTTCTTGAGAAACTAAGTACCAATATATAATCATCACACTTTTGACATCACATTATTTGAAATTATTTTAATCCATATAGAAACTTCTTCAAATTGCAAACTAGCTCCTTCATTCAATTCATTACAACACATTTTGGTTGTTTAGAGTAGATTTATTCTCCAAGAACCCCAGTAATAATGGTGTATTTAAATACAGATCCTTTACTTCAACATAAAAAGAAATAAAAGTAGACAAAATAAATATAATAGAAGTTATTATATAGCAACAATTGAAAACTTTTTTTTGTCTAGAAACTCAATTGGCTCATAGCTCATCTTATCAAGCTCATTGTCGTGGGAAAAATGACATAGTGAACAAATGTTTGTAAGGATATCTTCGTTTCTTTTATCTGAAAAACAAATACAATGGATCAAGTGGTTACCTCTTACAAAATGGTGGTATAACACTTCCTTCCATATTGCCAAAAAAATGACCCCCTTTATGGTGCTTTATGCATATCATCCATCATCCATCACACATCATCTCTAAGAGATAATTCTAAGGTACAAGCATTGGAAGATCACATATAGCATCAAAAACAAGTTTTCCAACTCTTAAAGGATAGCCTAACTCTAGATTAGAATCAAATGAAACAACAAGCAAATCAGAATCACAGTGAAAGAAGTTTTGACGTGTGTGATTAGGTATTTTTACAGCTATAACCATACAAACAAATCTCCCTGAAGCAAGCTAACAATGATAATAAATTATCACCTAAGTACTATGGACCTTATAAGGTGTTGCAAAATATTGGTACTATGGCACACAAATTGGATTTGCCTTCATCTTCACAAGTGCACCCAGTTTTCCATGTTTCATGCTTAAATGAGGTTATAGGTGATAAGCCCCGTGTTCAAGTTATGTTTCTATAACTTGATGAAGAAGGAAAAACCATATTGGAGCCCGAAACAATCACTAAAACAAGAATCTAGAAACTAAAAAACTGATCAATTTCAGAGTATCTCATTAAGTGGAAGAATTTATTTGCTAAAGATTCCACACTAGAAGATGAGTATTTTATACAAAAGCATTTATAACTACTCAAGTGTTGAGGACAAAACTTTTTTGAAGGATAGGGGCCTGTTAGGCCCCTATAATACTACTATAGCTCATATATTGTTATTGTTGTACCCCATTGAAGCCCACTATTTTTATTGTTATGCCCTTATATTATTATTGTTATGTAGTCCCTGATTATAATTTTACCCTTTAGACTCCTATATACACCAAGGGGTTGTTTTTATTAGAATCATCCAAGAATTTTTCATTTATGTGATGTAAAAGGAGTATTTCCCCTTAGAAGTGGCTTATTATAAAGGTATTAATCTATATTTTCTTATATTTTTGTGTAATTTTTATCTAGGTACATAACATTTCGGATCAGAGCATGCGAATCTCGGGATTCTCTTCCTTAAAACTAGTCACCTTGACATTTTTATAACCTCTTTCTGGCTTGAGCTAAGGGCATGAAGCTTTTATAGTATGAATATTATAGGTTGAAGTACTTTGGGTTCAATTTTTAGAAAAATATTTGTTGTGGTTTATATATTATGATTAGTGAAAGTTAGCAATTTTTACAAGCCCTGAATTCAATCATAAACAGGTGTCCTGGGGAAAATTAACATAACTTCCACTTCGAGCATCGGATTCAAATTATGTAAAAAGTGACTAATATTGAACATTGTGTAGCTTTTCAAGTACAAGCTTCAGGGTTGAAGGTTTAAACAGCAAGACATGGAAACCCATACAAGTTTTCTATACTAAATTAGTCCATAACCAAGTCATTATGGGAGATTAAACATAACTTTACCTTGAAGAATTCAATCTCTATCTAACTTGTGGGGTTGGAAAGAAGACATAGCAAGCTACCTCAAGGCAAAGTTTTAGGCCTTGGGAGGTTGAAATCACAGAGATACAATAGATTCAAGGTTGGTCAATTCAAGATACAATGAAGACTATGTTCTACTTAGCACATTTTGATGGTCTTCATTATCAAACATGTTAAAACATATTCAATCATTGTTAACATGGTCACAAAATATCAACGTTCCAATGGTCAATCATGGTAACAATGGTCAACCATTGTGACATGGTTAACCATAGTCAACGTCATCACATATTCAACCATAGTAATCACATTCAACACAATCAACGATAATCAACATATTGAACATAGAAAACATGATCAACAATTATAAATTATATCCAAATAGGTCAAACCTAGTCATCCATATTCAACCATGCTTGAAACAACTTGGAAATGGTTAACCATGGTCACCATAATCATCCATGGCCACCATGATCATCCATGGACATCCATAATCAACAACTGTCCAGAATAGTCAACATGCTCAACCATATTCATATATTACTAAATGTTGTCAACCATGATCAACCATGTTCACACATAGTCAACCATGCTCCTATAATTGCATATATGGTTCAAAAGTCTAACCATGATTAAACATGGACAAGAAGTTCAACCAAGCTTAAACCAGTTCAACAATAGTCAACCATGGTTAACAAGGTCATTGATGGTTAACCATATTTAACCATAATATATCACCATCAATCCTTGTCACCAGTGGCTTACCATGGTCACCCATGGTCAATCGTTATTAACCCTTGGTCAACTATGGTCAATCCTCATAAACCTTGTTAATGATGGTTAATTGTCATCAACCGTTATCATCCATGGTTCACCCTCTTCAACCATCATCAATCATGACTAACCATAATCAATAATGGTCAACCTTAGTCTATAGTTCCTTGCTCTAGTTGACTAAATTTTACATTTATCTTAACCTTGATATAGCCTTATGGCACATACACCAATTATTCTTTGAGGACCTTGGGTCAAGGATCTAGTTATTTTTACTACTATTATTAGAGAATGTGACAATGATTTTGATGTACCAAATTGATTTCATTGTTGGTTGTGATGATGGCCGCAATTATTCATGATTGTGTGTAATCATGAGGATGATTTCCTTATATGATGTCAGGTTTATACGTCTTCTTATGATTATTTTCTTGATTTCAGTTAATGTTGTATTGAAGATTATGTTATTTGTATTCATAATGATTTCAATATTGAACTACTCGCATGTGTAAATAAATCAATCACTAACCTTATGAACAATGCTACTAATGTCTATTTGAGTGTGGCAAGAAGCCACCAAGATTCACATGCATGTGATGAGTCAATAACCTCTAGTTTGATCAATTGCATAATATTTATACTAGAATTCAAGTTTTTAATTAATATTCTACTATGGGTACTAATGTCATGATAGTGGCTATAGTCACAAATCAGTTGCTTGGTCGAATGACTCACATATAGGTGATGGGTATGTACAAGACGGATCGATTTTCATGGGAGCAGTGATACATTATCCTTGATTCCACTCAATAGCACTCTCAATGTGACTTGGATTGGAAGTATTGGGATGCCTTCACCTTGAATCTCATGATGTTGTGAGGGAAAACCCTAGGTTGGGTCACTCATGAGGATTTACTGGGGGAAATGCATCGAAGCAGATTCCTTGTTCTTAAACACCATTAGCCTCATAAGAGACAGTGACACATGAGATTAAAAGTGTCTCCATCCTCATTCCTAGCTTCCCCACTTAGTCAAAGATCCTAGAAAGGAAAGTAGTGTCGCACAATTGGGACTTTAGAAGTTCTTGAAGGGCACAATCGATTTGCCACCCTTTGGATCATGAAAAAATGGAAGATAAATGATGGTTCATCTGCATGCAATGATAAGCACTTAAAAAACACTATAAGTAAGAGGTTATTGAGTAAAAGTAAATTAGAAGTTGCAAAATACAAAATTATCCAATTAAGAATTTAACTTGAGAAAATTTAGGTTGTATTCGGGGGACAAAAATCTCAGACCTACCTATTGACTTACGTTAATGAACACAAATGAACATATAAATTGAGATAAAGGGACAACTAGGAAAAGAAATAGGGACACGTGTGTGGGTGAGGGAAAATAGTATTTTTAATAAGAAATTAATAAAATAATTTCATGAAATCTTTAGTGAGGGACTGACACATGGATAGATGAATAATCAAAATATTGAAATAAATAAAATAATTATTTTGCACGAAGTGTCACTATTGAAACTTTCTATAAAAGAATGAGAAAGTTATAAGAAATGAACTTCTTTTTGAGAGTACCCTGCTCTTGGATGAATATTCTAATGAAAAATGCATTTTGAGTGAATATTAAAATTTGTGGTGAGTTTGGTGAAGGTGGGCTCTGGTGAGTGGGAACCTCTTGAGTGTGAGGGCTCTCTTCTACTTCTTAGTGTGCTTTTATTTCATACAATCTAATCGTATCTTGAGGGTTCACGAGGAAAAAAGTGTACCCAAGAAAAGGTTGGGAGGTCAAACAGTGAGTCAATGAATTTTGGTTGGGTCACAAGAATTCAACAAGTTTGCGAGGACCATGTCAAGGGAGCACATGAAATTGGGAAATCAATGTTCAAATTACAATTTTCTTTGTGAACTATAATTGTGTTTTATTGGATTATTCATTGATGATGTGTCTTCTTATGATTAATGTAGCTACAATATGAAATATTTCGATTCAATTGTGACTTTTGACTTATGTAATAATTATATTATGGATATACTAAATGTTTATGCCTTGTAAATTCAATTGCATCTATGGAAATGTATAATATCTTGGCAATGATTTTGGGAAAATTTAGGGTTACTTAGGAGGGTCCTACATAGTCAACCATATGTTGACCATAATCAACCCTATTTAACCATAGTCAACCACAATCAATCAGATGTTGACCTTAGTTATCCATAGCCATCCTGAGTTAGGCAATAGTCAACCATAGTACATTGTAGATAGATTAGACAACCATGGTCAAATAATGTCAAACAAGGTCTTGTTTTGAATAATGTTTACATGATGAACATGGTTAATATTGTTCAACCATGGGCACCATGGTTGAACATGGTCAACCATAGTCAACATGGGCAACATGGTTAGCCATAGTCATCTATAGGTAAATGCTGACAACCTTGATCAATCATGTACACCCATAGTTAGCCACATGTTGACTATTAGCATACATGTTTGACCAAGCTCAATCATTGTGGAACAAGGTCAAACAAATTTAGGCATGGTCATACATGGTCAAACATTGTCTCCCGTGTTATACCATAAACAACCTTAGTTAGCCATATTAAATCATGGTCAATCACAATCAACCTTGGTCAACCATCATCAACTATGATCATATATAGTCAATCATAAACAACCTTGAACAACCCATGCTCTTCCCACTCCTCATGGCCAACCATGGTGAACCATGGTCTCCATGATTGAACATGGTCAACCATGGCCATCCTTTGTCAACATGGGAAATCATGATCTATCATAGGAATCTATAATTAACTATCTCCAAATTTATCAAATCATGGTCATCATGCCCAACTAGGGTCACCCATGGTCAACCATTGTCAACCATGATCAAGCATGGATAAACATGGTCAACTGCGGTCAACTATCGTTATCCATAATTTATTTTAGTCAAACACAGTTTGATGTGGACAAGCATGGTCATCCATAGTCAACTATAGATTGAATGCAATAACCCTCATCAACCATATCTTGAATAGATTTATCCATTAGCAACCATAGTCGATCATTGCCTATTATCAAATTTTAAGGCCACTGTGAAATGGGATACCAAATTGATGTATGAGACCCCTGGTTTGTGAGACAAGGGACCCACCTCCGCCTAGCCATTTGACTACTAAGCCTATGAAAGCATACATACTCTACGCCTGGTTTTGAACATATAACCCCTTAAGAAGAAACGCATACTCTTAACCATTAAACTTATAATATATATTTATTATTGCAATTATTATAGTAAATAAAAATAAAAATATATTTATGTTAATTTACTTTATAAGATTATTAATAATTTTAATCTTTATCTAGTACGAGGGAAACCCAACCACTTGGACGCCTTTAGCGACACAAAGATTTAAGTGGATGATAATCTAGCGTTGGAGGAGAAATTCCGTTGACATGAGTGGACATGAGTGACTAGAAGAGTAAATTTTAGTTATAATAACAAGATGAAATTTTTTAACATCTCATGGTCCTTGGATTAAAAAAATGGTCACATGGCTTGCCTTCATTTCTTCCATCATGTAAAAGTGAACCAATTGATTCAAAAATAGGTAAAGTTGAACCAAATGATTACTAATTTCCATTAATTACAAGGTAGGCATGCGGAATTATGAACAGTTTAAAGGTAGGTGTGGATAATTGTGAACGTTTGGAAAAATTGAATTATGAGGCAGTTATGCAAAATTGAACAAAATATTATTAAATCCAAAAAATTAAGCAGCGGGTCTGCATGAGAAACGACGGTTTAAATGAAAATATTAAAAGGTTTATATATGTGTTAAGAGTCCGATCTCCAAGATCAATTTTTCACTGTTAGGTTAAAGCATGTCCAGGTTGGAGTAGTTGTTTATGACAGGAATATCCTGCACATTGCTTCCTCTTTTATCTGAAAAAGGGAAGGGCAGCAACTAACTCACCCCTGTGCCACCTGCTCTTGCAACTGTCGTCCGTCTGCAACAAAAACGTAAAGCGGGGATTACATATGAATATTAATATCCAATGCAGAAACTATCGGACAAAAACAGAGAATGTTGACCAATAATCACGTGTAATCTAACCATAAAACACGGTGGGGAAGAAACGTTAGCTTTCTACTATTTTATTTCAGTGCAGTAACAATATCAAATCCATCATTAGATCCGATAATTCAACATCATGCCGCGTAGGCTGAGGTTGGATTATTTAATTCATAAATCGACGTTCAACGTTAAACGCTATTGAAGACCAAGTACCCATACACGCATTGACTTGATATAAATAAACGTTTCCAGATAATCATGTATCATTACTTTTCTGTGTTTCGTTTCCTTTCCTTTCCATTCCATATAGCAATTCATTTCATTCGACTGATGGCCATAGCTATTTTGGCCCGCCTCACTCTGGTCCCTCTTTTGCTGTTTTCATGGCTGTTGGGATGGTTAGTATCATTCTCATTATCCCATCCACAACCTCAGCTTCATCGGGGTCATGAACCATCAAAAAATTTGATTCCACATTTTTACGCCAAGTCATGCCCCAAGGCTGAACAAATAGTAAAATCAGTTGGAGAGAGGACCGTAATTAAGGGAGCATGAATGGCGGCCTTGCTCAGGCTTCATTTCTGTAATGACCAGACATTTTTACATGAATAAATTGTTATTTACCTTATGGGTGAATGAAAATAACAGAAATTATTATTTTCTTGAAAATGATGATAATATTAATTGTGCAAATGGTATAATATGAATTGCATGATATATGTGTGTACACAGTAACTTTATGTGAAAAGTTATTTACTCTTCCTGCTTAAAGATAAAGGAAAAACAGTTGCCAAGATATGAGGGGAAACCCTAACTGTTCTCTGTTTCCCATAGAAAAGGGGAAAGAAGAAAAGACCCGGGTTGTTGAATGAACAAATGGGAAGAAAGGAAAAGAAGAGGGTGCTACGTCTGGTGAGGACCAGATAGCACAAGCACATTTGTGTTTCATATTGCTGAGGCTGTGGCCGGCAAGAGAGCTTGGGGGAGAGACTCAGTTCAGAAGACTGGTCTCGTGGCTGGGAGGATATCAAGCATTCAATCACCTTCTACGCGCTGTAGAAGTGCAGAAGATAAAAGGCAAGGATACACAGGTAAGTATCTGTAGTTTCATTAAATCTGGAGACTAATTATTATCCTGTATTCCTAAGAATCTGATTATAGTTGCTTAGGTGTGACTTTTGGGCTGTAAATCAGAACCTGGGTATTACTGAATGCAATACCGGTAATGATTAACGCCCCTGTCATATATATATATGTCATGTATTAAGTAAAAAGAAAGAAACAGAGAATGAGAATTAAAAAGGTATTCTGTACGTTACTTCCGAACAAGTGAAGTTGTGCAAATAAAGAGACAGTAATTACTAGATGTCAGAAATAATTAGAATAGCTGAACTACCATTATCAGGTATGAAAACAGGTATAAATATATTAATACCTAAGCTAAATAACAGCATCTGAAATAACCATTTACCTCTAATACAGAACTCTATGAGCAGAGATTCACACATTGTCCATAATTCTTCAATGCCAGTTCTTGAATTCGACCCACTAGCAGAACAAACTTTCTTGAAGAAAATGTTAAAAACAAATAATCTTTTGTATATATGAATCTCCGTGAAGGTTAAAAATAGTTGGATAGATCTTGATGCATTTATTGATAACGGTGGCTCAAACAACCTTGCCAGACCATCGTTGTTTAAAGGATTATGGAAACCTCTCTAGAATATCTTGATTTCAGAAACGATCGGAGGTACAGTTAATATTGCTCACTATGTGGATAATATTTCTTTAAAAATAAGTGGGAAGATTGTCAAGATATCTGCTATAAAACATTACGACCCATCTGCCAGTTTAATTCTGGGTATGCCATTTATCAATTCTGTTTTGCTCGTAACTATTAGTGAAGATAAAGTTATATTCAATTTCAAAAAACAAGAAATCTGTATTCCAAGATTAAAATTTGCAAACTTTGAAGTAAGAAGAGAAAGCAATAAGAAGACCGGTACAAGAAAGCCAAAGAATGATTCCAAAGATTGGCAAAATGTACAAAAGATTTATGAAGAAAAAGAACCTCCCGAAACAAAACAAAAAGCAGCAATAGATCCGCAATGGACTCAGGAACAAATCTCTATATACCAGTTGTTAGTTAAAAGCTGCTCAGAAGACCCTCAGAAGTTTTGGGAAAAAGAGAGCCCCAAGCAAGAAATTGTGACCATGCATGATAATGGAGTAAAAGGTAAATTAATTCCTTGTACTCCTTCTAATGAACAAGAAATCAAAAAACAGATTAAAGAATTGTTGAAGTTGAGATTGATTGAACCGAGTGTTTTCATTATTCATGTTTTTCATTTTTGGTTCACAATCATTCTGAAATAGTTCGAGGTAAAGCAAGAATGGTGATTAATTACAAACCATTAAATGCAATCACTGAAAGCTTTCATTATCCCTTACCTTGTCAAGAAGTAATGATGCAGAAAATTCAGAAGAGTAAAATCTTCAGTAAATTTGATATGAAATCTGGTTATTATCAAATTCAGATTGAAGAAGCAGACAGACATAAGACAGTATTCACATGCCCTGCAGGATTTTACCAATGGATAGTTGTTCCATTTGGATTAAAGAATTCTCCTGCTTTCTTCCAGAAGAGAATGGATTTTATATTTTGTAAGTATGATTTTATCATAACTTACATTGACGATATTTTAATCCATACTCCAGATTTACAAACACATTTGGCTCATCTAGAAATATTCTTTCAATAAGTTTAAGATCATGGTATTGTCCTCTCATAAAAGAAAATGGTGTTATTCCAAAATGATATTGATTTCCTTGGAAATCATGTAATCGATAGACATATACAGATGCAGCCGCATGTGCTAACAAAGCTTGCTGAGTTCCCTGATGAACTCAAAGACACCAAAATGATTCATAGATTTTTGGGTGTTTTCAATTACATCCATAAATACATTCACAGGTTATCTGAAAAAACTGCTCCTATTTTAAAGCATTTAAAATCGGGATGGTCTAGTCAAGCCACTGCTGCTGTCAAAAATCTCAAAGAAGAATGTAAGTCGCTGGCAAAATTGCAGCCTCCAAGAGAAGGATTGTTAATTTTACAAACAGATGCCTCAGATGATTTTTGGGCAGCCATTCTTTTTGAAAGAAAGGAGGAAAACAAAGAAGAATTATGCGCCTATGCATCAGGAGAATTCCTCCTCAATTAGAAAAATTATTTTGCTGCTAAAAAAGAAATTCTTGCAATATTTAATGGCATTCAAAAATTTGAATTGTGTCTTGCGCCAAGAAAATTCTTGATTAGGACTGACTCAATGAACTTTAAATACTTCTTGTCAGCAAAATTATCGAGACAGATGGCAAGAGGAAGATTATTAGCATGGAAAATTTTGTTCTAGCAATATGATTTTGATGTAGAATGGATTCATGGAAATTCTAACTATATTGTCGATGCTCTTACCAGGGAAATGAATAAAGCTCATAGAATTGTCTGCAGCCGAACAGAAGTCAGAGGAAGCATTTTTGATATTCCATATCAGCGAGACAATCTTGTCACTTTGGCAAAAAGATTCAAAATTCTTTAGAAGCATGTTGAATATCTTTGTCTAGAAATAAAAAAGGTAGTTGGGCTCAGGCTTCAAAGAAACCAGTGGATTCAAAAATGTCAAGCCTGGCAATGAAAGAATATTGGCACACTTCTTGTATTGGATCCTGAATTGGTAAAAGTATACTCTTTAGCAAATATGAAAGTCAAATTATATTTTAGAACACTTAATGATTTATGGTCCATACAGTATACTCAATCTATGATTTGGGTCTTGTAAATTTTAAATTATTATCAGATGATTGGTTGTATTGATTTTGCACTTGAAATCTTTACAAGTGCTAAGATGATGGACCTTGAGGATGTTAATATCAAGATAGAAGTTGGTCAGTTTTTACAGACATTAAGAATTCCAGATCTGTTCGAGCAAATGGAAGCATCATATCTACAAAGAAGAGATCTGGATTATATGCATTCAGATACTTTTCCTCAGTATGAAATCTTTGAGCCCTTTGTAGATTGGGAAATAAAGGATGGATACTGCAAGAAGAAATAGGTTGAAAGACAATCTCAATGTGTAGAAAGAACTCTACAGTATATTAAAATCTTTTCAACACCATGGGATTTTAATAGCCCAAAAATAAGAAATGCTATTAAGCCAAATCCCTTTTCACCAATTTTTGCAAATCAGTTTTCAGAAAGTCCTGCATTTGCAGAAAATAAGGATGAAGTAAATAGAGTTTTGGTGGTTAAAAGAATTTCCCATGCAAAAGTTGGCTGAAAAAATTCATATTATCAAAAAATTGGCCGAATCACAAGGGAAGCATCTTGTTTTAAAGTTTTCAGTGAATCAAAAGGCGTTAATCACAGTTGGAGTAAGTTCAGGAAATTGGACTGCAGATACTATATGTTTGATTAGTTTGTTGTTATCAACCAGGGTATGCACAACATTCAATTTTGAGTTTGGATGGCAAGAAAAGGAAGGTGTTAGTGACACTGTAAAATCTAGGTACAACACACCATAGAAACAGTTACGAGTATGTTCCAAATTTTCAAATGGGAATTATTGGATGGAATAGAACTACCAGTGCAACAAATGACAGCTTTCTCAAAAGCACATAAAGATTCTTTCTTAGATATTGAGATAAATCCTACATCTTACATCAATATATGGAGAAAGAAAGATGACCCATTCAAGTTACCCTACCAAAGCCATCATGCCTACAAGGATCGAAAAAAGTTGTAAGTCGGACAATACTCTAAAGTAGCTACAGCATCTACATCAACAACATCTTTAAAAGGAAAGGAAACTTTATTTTTAGATGTGTACCAAGATGCTCAAGACCCCACCGAGCTAGACTACGAAGAAAAAAATCTAAAATTAATAGAGGAAGCATATCTAAAAGAGAATCCATCTTCCGACGAATTCAATGATTATGACTCAGACTGCAACCCTAAGGGACCATGGTGAACGTCCTTAGATTCCTTGTAAATAGTGAAAGTTTGAATTATTGTACTGGAATATTGAGTAGACACCATTAGACTATGGAAATGCTGGCAAGACCCTCAATTATTTCCACTTTGTGTAATGTCTAAAATATTGTACTTAGTATGCTTTTGAATTATTATACTGGAATATTGAGTAGACACCATCAGACTATGGAAATGCCGACAGGACCCTCAATTATTTCCTCTTTGTGTCATGTCTAAAAAATGAGAAAGTCTATAAAATAATAAATCAGCAAAAGGGAAGCCCATATGGTTGGATTGAGTGCTTCTAAACTCTGAGATTTCTTTTTTTTCATATTGTAATGCTCTGTAAGTTTTATTTTTGAGTTAATAAAAGATTCACACACCTTTTTACTCTAAGTTGAGTTGTTCGCTTGATATCTTCTTCTAAGTATCAGTAAGGCTGCAACGGAGGCATTAGTAAAGATGCTAAGAGAAGTGCCTAAAGAGAGGTCGAGGTGTAGAGGACACGTGCAGCAAGTGCTAGAAGATACCATCTCAAGGAACTACTTTTACTTAGTAAGAGGTTCTCGATCTTTTATTTACCTGTTCTCGATCTTGTTCTCCCCTAAGTGCCTTGATAGATGTCATTTTCATTGATTTTCCATATATCCACATATTGAAATAAACTATTTGGAATCTACGTTATTTAATAGATTTATATCAACTTTCATATATATATATATATATAATGTGTGAAAATAAAAATATTATATATTATATATTAAAATATTTATATAAATCATTAAATAAAATACTAAGTTAAAATGCGTTCTTATATATATTTTATATAATATTCAAAATATAATTTAAAACATGAAAAGTAACACATTATATTTTACACTTAAAAAAATTGTTTATAAACAAATTTGATCTTTCTCAACTCATATTAGATCTGTACTTAAATATATGTATACTAGTTATAATATTATAGTGGTGAGACCCATTTCCACTACTAAATGACAATGAAAACATTGTGAATGAAAAGAAATCGAATCACAATAGAAACACTACCAAAGGATTTGAAATCGTTGATCACATTAAGAGTGAACTAGAAAATGTGTGCAAAAAACCTGTCTCCTGTGCAGATATTCTTACTATTCCAAATCATGACTCAGTGGTCCTATATATATATATATATATATATATATATTTCATTCTTTGTAAAGAACGTACATATATCCTAATACTGGTTTCCAACACAAGAATATGAGTAAATAATAATACTCAATCATATGTTAATCTAACTGCCGGGTGATTCATGTTTTTAATCGATGAATAAAAATCAAAGTGGAGGTCGGGGTTGGAAAGTGTTATTAGGGAAGAGAGACTCGAGGAGTCCAAGCTTGAGTAGATCCAACAACAATATCCCAGCACCCAACTTGACTCTCGAGACTCTCGCTAGATAAATTAAAGGGTTGGGATGAGGTAGACTTGGTGGCCCTTTCAGGTAGAGATATTGTAGTTAATTCTAACCTCATAATTTACATCATATTCATTTCATTTTGTAGCATTCAGTATAGGTGAATATTCTTAAGTATTTCCATGTAAATTCAAATGCTAATTATCTATAGGTCTAAATAATTAATTAAACGAGAAAGAAGTGAAATAATGGAATGGAAACAAAATGAAAACATATAAGTAAAACATAAGATTTTACATGGTAAAACCTTGACAGTGTGTCAAGAAAACATCCATGAGGCAAGGGATTGGTTTCTTTATTTGATCAAGAATGATTCTCCATGATTACAATAGTTCGGGCATTCATTAGTTTTATAAGAGCCTCCTCCGTTACATAACTGTTGTTTTGGTATAAACTAACTTGGCAGTAACTAATACAATTTTTACACATATTTACATGATTTTTTGTCAAATTCCAACAAAATCCACCTTGACAACAATTTTCCTAATCCCTTTCCCATGATCATTCATCATCTCTTCTGCAAGCCTAGAGAAGCTAAACACCATCGCAACTTCTCTATTGTAAATGGCTTCGTGAATATGTCTACACAATTCTCCTGTGTATGGACCTTCTTGAGAGCTACTTTTCCGCCATCGATCACATGTCTCAGAAAATGATACCTTACATCAATATGCTTCTTCTTGCTATGATAAGCCGGATTTGTATCCAAGTGAATAACACTTTAACTATCACAGAGTGCATTCACTCTCCCTTGTGTCCTTCCAATCTCATCAAGTAGACCCTTCAACCAGATTGCTTCTTTACTGGCATCTGAAGTAGCTATATATTCTGTTTCGATAATGGACAATGCAACTGTTTCTTGAAGCTTTGACATCCAACTAATTGCTCCACCTGCAAGAGTAAAAACATAACCTGTAGTAGATCTCCTTTTATCCAAACAACCAGCATAATCAACATCCACATATCTACATATTGATCTTTCGCTACCATTAAAGATGATGCAATGATCACTTGTGCCTCTTAAATACTGAAGCACCCATTTCACTGCTCACCAATGTTCTTCACCTGGATTTGCCATGAACCTGCTGACAACTCCAACTGCATGTGAAATGTCAAGTCTTGTAGATACCATAGCATACATTAAGTTTCCTATAGAATTTACATATGGTACAGGATACATATACTTCTTTTCTTCATTAGTTCTAGGACTCAAAACTAAAGAAAGCTTAAAGTGGTAAGGTAATGGAACATTAACAGGTTTCCCATTGTTCATACCGAACTTTTCAAGTAATATTTCCACATATTTCTGCTGTCATAACTAAAGCTTACCATTTTTTCTGTCTCTGTGTATCTCCATGCCCAAGATATGTTTTTATGCTCCAAGATCCTTCATATCAAACGTCCTAGAGAGTTGAGCCTTTAACCTATTGATCTCATCCATGCTTTTCCTTGCAATAAGCATATTGTAAACATAAAAAAATAAGATAATGAATATGTCACTAAAACTCTTGAAGTATACACAATGATAATACTCACGTCTAATAAAATTCTCGATCAACATGAAGGAGTCAAACTTCTTGTACCATTGCCTGGGAGACTACCTCAAGCCATACAACGATTTCCTGAGCTTGCAAACTGATCTTCTACTACGATCTTGTAGAAAAACATTTGGCTATTCCATATATCTCTTCATCCAAATCACCATGTAGAAAAGTTGCTTTAACATCTTACTGTTCTAACTCAAGGTTAAGTAATGCAATTAGTGCCAACATAGTATGAATAAAAAAAAGTTTTACAACTGGTGAAAAAATCTCATGAAAGTCAATACCTTCAACCTGAGAATACCCTTTTGCTACTAGCCTCGTCTTATACCTTTCGATACTTCCATCAACTTTCCATTTCAATTTGAAGACCCATTTGCATCCAACAACACTTCTCCCTTCAGGAAGTTCTACAAGATCCCAGGTATTGTTCTTGGCTAAGGAATCCATTTCTTCTTCCATAGTCATTATCAATTTTTCACTATCTGTATCATCTACTACTTCCTGATAACAAGAAGCTTCCCTATCTTCAGTAATCATAGCAAAAGATGAAGCAAAATCTTCATACCTTTTTGGAGTTTTTCTTTTCCTCGTAGACCTTCTTAGAGTGACTGGTTGTTGAACTCATTCAGAAAATTCAACAATTTCCTTTGTATCTTCTTCACCTTTTCCTCCAAAAGTCTCTCCTTCCTCTAGACATTCAAAAAAAGGTCTAGCCTCCAATTGAATTTGTTGATTTGGTGATACCTATTCCTATTAGAAGATTCATCAAATTTTACATCTCTACTAATGACTATCTTCCGCGACATAGGATCCCACAACCTGTATCCTTTCATCGCATAGTCATACCCAACAAAGACATAACATTTCGATTTTGGATCTAATTTTGAACACTGATTTTTAGGAATAAGAGCATAGGCATCACAACCAAATATCCTTAATTGTGAATAATCACAAGACTAACCTAACCAAACTTCTTCAGGAATTTTACAATTAATTGCTACTGAAGGTGATATGTTAACTAAATAAAAAGTAGTGGATATTGCTTCTTCCCACAACTTCTTTTGCAGGTTAGCATTATTGATCATGCTTCTGGCTCTTTCTATAAGATTCTGATTCATACGTTTAGCAACACCATTTTGCTAAGGAGTTTAAACAACAGTTTTGTGTCTAACAATTCCTTCATCCTTACAGTATTGTTCAAATTCTAGAGAAGTAAATTCACCACCATCGTTAGTTCTTCAACATTTAATTGATTTGCCTGTTCTTTTTTCTACCATTACTTTAAATTGTTTAAAGACATTGAATACAAAAACTTTTTTTTTCAACATAAATACCCAAACTTTAAGGGAGAAATCATCAATAAATGTTAAAAAATATAAAGCACCTCCATATGGTACAACAGGAGATGGTCCCCACAAATCAGAATGAATATAGTCCAAAATTTCTTTACTATTATGACTTCGAGTTTCATACCTCTATTTACACTGTTTTCCATACACACAATGTTTACAGAAATCCAACTTCAAGGATTTCAAATTAGGAAGTAATTTATGGTTCATCAGTACCTGAAGACCTTTCTCGCTCATGTGACTCAATCGTTGATGCTATAGGCGAGTACCTTGTTCTTCTTTCTCTGACACAATCGTTCCCTCATTGACCTGAGTAATTCCTTTGAGTTTGTAAACATTTTCGGCATTTTCTGCTTTCATAACAACTAGAGCACCTTTTGAGACTTTTAGCACTCCATTCTAACTTGTAAACTTATAACCATCAGAATCAAACACTCCCAAAGAAATCAATTTTTTCTTCAATTAAGGTACATGTCTAACACTAGTTAATGTTCTAACTGTGTTATCATACATTTTAATCCTGGTATTTCCCATCCCAATAGTCTAACATGATACATTATTACCCATAAACACATAACTACCATTTACAACTTCATATGAAGTAAACCAATTTCTGTGTGGACACATGTGATGAGAAGCACTAGAGTCTAACATCCAACTTTCAAAATCCTAAGAGACATTACATACAGGTAAAGTTTCATCTATCATACATAATCCTTTAGCAGATAAAACTTTGTCTATCATACCTAAATGAACCTAATTTGCTTCCTTCTTTGGGTTATCGGACTCTTTTCATTTCCAACAGTCTTTCTTGAGGTGTCCAATTTTATTGCAGTACCAACATTTTTCCTTACACTTCTTTCCCTTTGGTTTTGATATGGAAGATCCCCTTGTCTTTTCTCCTCTTTCCTTTGACCATCCTCTCTCTTTCCTTTGATCTTCCTCTGGCTATCATCGCTTCTAGTGCAGCTATTTGAGTGTTGGATTTCCTTCGCACTTCTTCAGATAAGAGAGCTCCCACAAATAATTCAAATCTCAAAGAATCAGTAGTGCTCAAACTGATTGAAGTTACGAAGTGGTCCCATGACTCGAGTAGAGAACACAACAAGGTTTTACCTTTGTCTTTTTCCTGAATTTTAACTTCCATATCTGATAATTGGCATATAAGTGTATTAAAAACATTTAAATGTTCTGCAATTTTTGTACCCTCTTTGATCCGAAGACTGTACAATTGTCGTTTCAATTAAATTCTATTGGTTAACAATTTTGTTGTATATAGTTTTTCCAATTTTCCCATAACCTGCAGTTGTACTCTCTTCAATAATGTTGAAGAGAAATTCATCTACTAGGCATAACTTGATGGTACTGAGAGCTCGAGCATCCAAGTCTTCCCAGTTTGAATATGTCATGCTAGAAGGTTTCTTATTTTCCTCATCTAATTCTTTGTCCAACCCTTCTTGTACCAACAAATCCCTAACTTTCAATTTTTATAAAGCAAAGTTGTTATTGCCAGTGAATTTCTCCACCTCAAACTTTGCATTTGTCATTTTGGCAATTTGCTTCCTCCTATGGTTTTTTTCTTCCAACTAGGGTTTCTAATATTTTCTACTCCAATTTCTGTTACAAAAGGAAATTCCATAATTCTATTCCTTTCCAAAAATATTGTTCTCACTTTTTTTTCTTCAATTTACTAAAGAAAAAAAACTACAACAATTTTTTGAAAAATTCTCTTTTATTTAATTTCATTTTTCCTAGAAAAAAAAAAATTCTTAAATTTAAGGAAACCCCTTAAAAAAACCTACCTTAGTTTCTTGAAAAATAATTATTTTCTTCAATGTAATGAATCTATTCAACAAATTTTTGCTGGGGGAAAAAATTACTAGACCTCCACAGTGAGAAACAATGCTATTGTTTTTCTCTTTCAAAAAACCCTCTTCACGTAGTATTTGCCCACTAGACTGTTATGTGGCACTATACGTCCCACCAACCGGCACCAACTATGAATGCTCTGCAACTATGGACAGGTCAACATGCTTTAAACATAATTCAGGGCATCTCTAAATAGGTCGGCGGCTTCAATGACGGCACGCGTATTTCTTTGTCCAATAGCATGACCATCAGCGGGACAAGCGAGCAGTTTCAATTTCTCCAACGATGACTCAACCACCAATGGACTCTAGCTCAACCACCATTGGACTTCCTTCTTCAAACTTACAAAAAATGTGTGTACTTGTTCAAGCTTTACCACTTCAGAAAAAACGCAGTGTCTAAACTCAACTCAATAAAAATGTGTGTATGTCTTTCTCCTATAGCAATGGTGAGCTGAATCCCTCGACAACGTCCAATGTTAATAATAGTGGTAGGGACAACGTTCCTCACTCCTCCTTGCAAACACAGCTACTCTGCACAACGTTCCTCCAATGGCTCCGCAGACTCAAATATTTTTAATCAACCTTCATAGGCGGCAGATTTAAGTGTGGGTGAGGGCTTACTTTTCTAGAACTTCTCGCTTAGAAAAAAACGTAGTGTCTTTCTCTTCCTCAACTCAACTCAATGCTATGATACCACTTGTAGGTTTGAGTGGTTAATTAAACAAGAAAGAAATGAAATGAAACTCGAATGGAAATGGAATATAAACACATAAGTAAAACACAAGATTTTGCGTGGTAAAACCTTCACAGTGTGTCAAGGAAACATCCACAGGGCAAGGGATTATTTTCTTTATTTGATCAAGAATGATTCTCCATGATTACAATAGTTTGGGCATTTATCAGTTTTATAAGAGCCTCCTCCATTACAAAACTATTGTTTCGGTATAAAACTAACTTGGTAGTAACTAATACAATTTTAACACATATTTACATAATTCGTTGTCAAATTCCAACATTATCGGCCAATCTTGATGCACAAGTTTCAAAGCTCCGGGGCGAGACTTTACAATTTAACTAGAAATATGGGAAACTAGATATTTTTTCTTCAACACAGGAAAAATTGTTTTCTATTAATGATAAGAAAGTACATATATTAGAGAGAGTCAATCTCAATAGCCACACAAAAGATACATGTGGTTAGACCAAACATCATGAATCCACAGACACAAAATCACATTGACTTACTATTAGAAAATTTAGATAAACATTGACCACAACTGAAAAGTAATGTGTCAAAACACCAGAACAACCATAAAAAAAAAAAAAACAAAAGTCCCTCCAGATAGGAGAGCATCCAATGAAGAAAATGGGTCCCCTGCATACAGTGACCCATGTTATAAAGGGATGGAACCTTCCCCTATCAGAGAGCCAGAGTAGAACTGTGGGAAGATGATATGATCAAGGACAGAACATCAACCTAATTTAGAAAGGCGATCTGCTTCACTATTTTGAATAAGATAGATATGCAAGATGGGGAGATGATGAAATTCAACCGACAAATCCCTGATGCGCAGTTTCCAATTCTCAATAACTCGGGAGTTTAAGGAGTCCTGATAGTTCCAATCAATAATAGATTTATAATCGCTAAAGACAGAGAGAGACTTGATGTTAAGTTAAAAGGCACAATGGAAGATTTCCCAAAGAGCAAGAAGTTCAATTCGAGTATTAGATCCCAAACCATAGTGTCAATAAAACTTACAAGAGAATTCAAGACTGATATAAATGACCATTCAACATCCACAAAAATAAGATGACCAAAGGTCTCAAGCAGGAGGAAGAGAAAGAAGTCCAATTCGAGTATTAAATCCCAAACCATAGTGTCAATAAAACTTATAAAATAATTAAGCACTATTATAAATGACCATTCCACATCCACAAGAATAATATGACCAAAGGTCTCAAGGAGGAGGAAGATAGTCATTAGAAGACAAGGGGACAACAAATTGGAGAAGTCTTATTATTCTCAACTCAAATCCAAGGGCCCGAAATCTGGAGAAGATAATATCGTGTTCCCACTTGATTTGGTAATTCCTACCAAGTTTGACAACTACTACTTCAAGAACTAGGTGATCAGGCATGGACTGTTGAGATGAAGAATTGTTTAGCAAGGGCCAAGGGAAGAAGACTATGGAGCTAGTGAAAACCTATGCAAGAAATGAAGAGCTCTTTCTCAAACACTTTGCAGCATCAATGGTGAAGATGGGGAACATCAGCCCTCTGAAAGGCTCCAGGAGAGAAATCAGGATCAACTGTCGTACTGTTCTCATTTGATTAGTACTTTAATTTAATATGCATTTCCAATGTTTGTATTGCATTATATTGTAGCCTCCCTTTGCAGATACCATCAATATGCATTATTAGACAATCCTTCTCTACATTCAGCTGTCGCGGCTTAAATAACAATACCGCCACTGAATTATTGAAGTTCTCTTACTAGATAATCATTCCCTGCATTTAGTTGTCACAGCTTGAATGAAACATTTGCCGGTGAAATATTGAAGTTCTATTACTAAATAATACTACCTTGCATTCAGTGGTCATGGCTGGAATACCCCCAATGAAATATTGAAGTTCTATTACTAGATAACCCTACCCTACATTCAGTGGTCACGGCTAGAATAAAACTACCCCAAGTTCCAATAGGGTCAAACGATAGTGGGAGACTTCAATGTCCACTTGAAATTGTCATGTAAGAAGTATATCTACATATTTCTCTTATGTCACTTTTCATCGATAGTGTATTCCATACCAGGATCGATGCTTGGACTTTCAATAAGCTCGTATAAGTCATTTGATTATTGTTATTGGAATGTCATACTACATGGTAAACATTATTATTATGAATGCTAACTTCTGAGTATTCTAAGACTCTACCGATCTAGGTAGAGTATTCTAAGACTAAAGCGATGACGTAAATTTATGATCCAACACATCCGCTGACACAACCATAAAACCTGTACAATATACAACCTATCAACCTGAAACATGGCTAGATATTAATTCATTATAAGTTTCAAAATGTTATTAAAATTTTTAAAAAATTATAAAAATTAGTTAAATTACAGTGTTATTTCAAATTATTATTTTTAATTCATAAAAAAAAATTAATATAAGTGTATATACATTTTTATTGAAAAACATGTAAATAGGTTTTTTTCACAAGATCATGGATTGAAATATTTGTACAAAAGGATCACTTCTTACCAAGTGCACTAGACTGTTAAGAGAAATGAATGTGTGACCTCTTAATGGTAAAGGTCCTTTTAATGGGAACTCCACCAATTGAGCTAACCTAGGAGCTTACAATGTCATGGACTTATCAATATCACATGCCTAGAAAACCAAAACTCATTTAATAATCAATTTAGTTACAAGGAATAAAATGACATAAGTACTTTGGAAACAAATATTAACATTTAATTTGTGAACACTACTAAGAATATTCTAAAATATTCTATGGAGGATAAATCTTTACCATCCACCAAATAATTGTTGATAATTGAATTAAAATTCTGGAAATTCTATCCCATAATAGAGATGCCTATTGGTGCAATTACATTTTTGTTATTAGGACAGAAGGGGATTTGCTATTATGACAAAAGCGGCATGACATAAATTACCCGAGTGGGAGGGTTATATGACATAAATGACCTTGAGTCAAAAAGCTATTTACAAAGTTAGTTGATTTCCACCTAGGTCTCCCATTCAAAGAAGATAAGGATGACCATATAACTTTTGTAATCTAATGTGTGAGATTTATTGTTAAAAGTATGTGTTTCTTCTTCAGATGTTAGAGATTCAAATTCAAAAGAGGTATAGTATTTATGTCTTCATAAGTTTTATAGAAGTCTCCAATTATCAATATCCATGAAATTATCTCAAAGGTTGTTATGCCATCAACATGGTATTCAACAAGTTATCATTTTTACTTGTCTCTTAGTGACATTATATTCCATTTCAATTCTTATTGCTTATTATTATTCACTATATTTTTGTTTTTACATGTTATTATATCTCTATATATATATATATCTGTGTGTGTGTGTGTGTGTGTGTGTGTGTGTGTGTGTTTAGCTCATATATTAATTATTTTTACAATTAATAATAATAATAATAATAATTAATTAAAAACAAAGTTATAATTCTGTTAATTTTTATGATTTTTTTTAAAGCTTGGCGATGTGAAATGTATAATAAGGTATGTGTCTCCATACCTATTATAAATTGATCTATAGGCATTTGCGAGACATTTAATTTAATATGACTATGTTAAGGTTTATTTATATATTATTATCAAAGTAGTAATATATTATAGTATAAATAAAAAATGAAAAGAAAATATTTCAAGAAATAAAATTTTAATATTTATTTTATTTAATGGTTGAAATCAATTATAGTTTCTAAAGCCAAGCACGATACCATCAAGGTGAATAAAACAAACCATGAGGAAAGCATTCAACAACGCTAGCCATGTAACTCCCTTCTAGTACACTCCATAACACAAGAAAAATGTTTCATTTCTCTACTCAATAGCCCCTCTAGAATATTCCTCTTTCATGCTCTCTAGAATATTCCTCTTTCATGCTCTTTAATATGTGTAGCAAGATTCTAGTCTATTATATGCCACTATGAGCAACCCAACAAGGATTTTAGTTTTTATTTATTTTCTTCATAACCCAACTAGAAACAATGCAGAACTCTTTCTTAAGTTATTTCTTTTTGACTTACCCAAATATTTAACACAATATGTCTCATAAGGCAAGCATTTAGCAATGTTAACCATGCAACTCCCTTTCACTACCCCACACAACATAAAGAAGATATTTCCCTTCTCTACCCAATAGCACTTCAAAATATGTCTTCTTTCATGCTCTTTAATATGCAACAGGAGTCTAGTATACTATCTTCCTTTAGGACCAACCTAACAAATCTTTTAAATTTACTCTTCAAGACCCAACTAGAAAGAATCAACATGGAAAAGGATGACTTCCTATACAACTTACGAGGATGCAAAAGTTACCACTTTTAATTTTATTCTTGAAAATCCAACTAGAAACAATTAACATGGAAAAGGATGACTTCCTAGACAACTTAGGATGACGCAAAAGTTGTCAGTTAATGTGGGTATTTTTTGCAAATGTTGATTAATGTACTCATAATTCAGACTAATACATGATGAAGATTGTAAAACAAGAAATGAATTATAAGTTGAGGGATTTTTAGAAATGAACATGTATGATAAATGCACACTCATATTTGAAAAATATATCAGTGATAACATTAGTCTATAATATGCAAAATACTAAAATATAGTGTGTTTTTTCTTCTCCTATAAAACTTCCATGTTTGATAAATGCACAAATAATAATTATTATTATTGTTTCATATCTAGAATGAATTTGAAACCCATAATCAAACTCAATAATATAATATGGCATTTTCTACTGAGGCAGCGAATTTTCCCAAACAGCTAAAATTGGTCAGAATTCGGCAGGTTTTTTCCAAAAAATCTAGCAGAGGGAGCATTTCAAACTAGTTTTTGACGGTGGAAATGGATTCAAAACATAAAAAACCACTGTTGAACCCAAAATCTCGAAGCTTGACAGTTGTAAACTGGATTTACAAAAGAAATTGCCGGATTTTATTAAAAACATGTCAGAATTTCCATAGTTTTCTGGGCAAATTTGAATCCTCATTTGACTATGAATCGCATAGGAAGAAAAATGGAGAAAATGCAACATGGTTTGGACTAATATATAATGATTATCGTAAGCATAATAATGATAATAAAATGTGAATGCTTTGTATATATTTGTATAATCACAAGAATTTTTATGGGGATTTTAGAAATGACTAGGTATGATTCATGGCCACATATAAGGTAAAAATACATAATTTAAAAGCTACAAGATTCTAGAAAGAATGAATTTATTTTCTTTCTTAAACTTACATCTAGATTGAAATCCACATATGATGTCTTTGTTTTATGTTATTATTTTTTAACTTTTTATCCAAATTTGTGCAAGAACAAAATGAAATATAGATTCAAAAGAAAACACACAGATACAACGAAACATAATTTCAATTAATAAAATAGAAACTACTGAAAATTATTTACATACATAAGAGAAAAAAAACTAGCTCGAGCAATGGTAGCTTATGTCTGAGAAGAGATGTGACAACTACATGCCTTCTAAACTGTGTTACAATGAGGCTCAGATGCGTTTTTATTATTCTGAAACAATGGAAGACCCTAACATCCAAAATACTAACCCTAGGAGATGAAGTGTCAAATATTTGTGGGCCCTATTGGGATTACTTGGTACAACAACTTCCCGGGGTCGTAACTTTGGCATACAATCTTCGTTTGACGTGCATGATACCTTATAAGAAAGATATATCCAAGGACAAAAAAAATTTCAATTGCAGACCTTATGAATAAAAAAAAAAAATCTTTTTTTCCAAAAAACATCATTTAGGGCCTCAAAATGGCTCTAGAAGTTCACATCCTGAAAAATTGCCAAAATTAGTAAATTGCGCTAAAAATTAGGAAACTGAAAGGAAATAATGTTGGGGGTGCAAGTGGAATGCGCAAATGGCCACCAATATCCACCTGTATTAGTCCTCCCCCTTTAGGAAGGAGTGGTACCCATTACATTGTGTGCATCCATGAGATGGGCAAACTTGTGCTAAACTTGGTCCTCGGTGAGCCACTTGCCTTGGTGTGGGAGCTTGCCAACTTTGACAACCCAATATAGTTGTATCCTCTCTTAGCTAGTGTTATTAATTTGTGTGTCCATGATCCTATTATTCGTGTCTTGTTCAATACAATCTGGGTTGAGCTATGTTGGTGCCAGTTGCTTAGAAATGTTTGATGTGTCCAAAAATGGTGGAAAGTATGGCCGAAGGCGGTTTACATTGAACACTGGGTGCATACCAAGTAATGGGGGAATTCTAACTTAAAATAATTGTCACCCACAACCTTGGTGATGGTGTAAGTACCATATCGAATTGGTCAAAGCTTTCTATGAGCTCTGGTAAGGCAACCTTCTACAAATGAAAACAAACTTTATCGCCCACTTGAAACCTATGTGGCACTCTATGTTGATCATGATGTTTTTTGTAATTGGAATTATCCAGGATGTCATGTACCTATTGGCAGATTTGTTGGATCCATTCAATAAACCTGGTGGCTTTATCAACATTGGACTAAACATGTGTATATTTTGTCTTTGTAGTCGCAAGAGGCATTGCAACATCAATAGGACACAATCATTGAAATCCCATCCCCACTTGAAAGGGGTTGTGGCTAATCAAGTTATGGAGAGCTCTGTTATAGTTTTGTTGCACATAGGGAAGAATCTCATCCCATGTTCGTGGATGCTTGGAGTTGTACATCTGTAGTATGTGCATTATCATCCTGTTGGCAACCTCCATCTGTTCATTAGTCTAAGGGTGTAATAGAGTAGAATTGGTGAGCTTAGTGTCCAACAACGACTAAAGTCTCAACCAGAATGTGCTCAAGAACTTGCTATCCCGATATGAGATAATGGTTTGTGGGATCCTAAAATGTACCCACACTCATTTAAAGAAGAGTTTTCTAGTGTCTTTTGTTGTGATTATCTTCTTGCAAACCATCAATATAGTTATCTTAGAAATTCTATGAAATACCACAAATACAAAGTCGTTACCATGCTTGGTAGAAGGAAGGCTAGACATATAGTCCGTGGAGATGGATTTTCAGGGCCGACTAAGAGTAAGAAGGGGAGTATACAAGCCTTCCTTCTTAATGGTTGGCTTGGCAATGACATGGGCAGTGTAAGATATGAGATATTTTCCAACATCTTGTCAAATATTTGGCCAATAAAAATACTTCTACAGTACTTACATTTCCTTCTCTACACCGAAGTGTCCCGTGACCCGACTATAGTGTGCCTCCCAAATCATCTTGGCTCGCTCACTTGAAGGAACATAAGGGTGGCCATGTTGGCATAATAGTGCATCTTGGAGGTGGAATTTTGGAACTTGTTTTCCATCCATTAGCATCTAGTATGTGATGGTGAATTCTGGATCATTTTTGTAAAGTTGCGGCTATCTAGAAGTCTCATGCTCACAAGAGTCGAGAACAGTGGTCAACGCCTCAATTGGTGGTCGACTAAGGAAACCTGCAACATTATATATGCTTCCCTTCTTATACTTAATGTTTAAATAAAATTGTTGTAGATATGTGGACCATTTCTTATGGCATTCATTCTGCAGCTTCCCTTGTGTTTGTATAAACTGAAGAGATCGATGATCTATGTGGATGATTGTCTCCTTCCTCTTAATCTAATGTTTCTACTATCAACAAGCCCACAATGGAATACATCTCTTTATCATGGGTGGGGTATTTCTTAATTGTATCAGAGAGTGTCTCACTATGATAGGCCACCGGATGTCATTCCTGGGTGAGAACTACACCAATGGCATAGTGAGAGTATTGGTGCAAAGAAAAGGTTGTGCTTCAGATCAACAAATTCCTTTTGTTGGGACTCGGACCTGAAAAACTTTGCTTTCACTCTTCCCTTATTAACTTGAATCAAAGGCCAAGTGATATGAGAGAATCCCAACATGAACCTTTGATAGAAATTGGAAAGCCCCAAAAAGGTACAAATTTTTATTAGAGTGGTCGGGGTTGGCCAATCCCAAATGACTTGTAACTTAGCCGGATCCACATGTACACCTTTCTCATCAATGATGTAACCTAGATATTAGACTTAGTTCCTGCGAAAGGTGCATTTATCCAAGTTGGCACATAGTTTATGTTCTTGCGGGGTTTGAAAGAGCAACCAAATACATTGTGAGTGCTCTTCCAAACTCTTGTTGAAGATGAGGATGACATCCAAATATACAACCATGAACTATTTGGTGAAGGGCCACAAGTTGTCATCCATTACCCTCATAAAAGTTGTAGGGGAATTTTCCAACCCGAAGGGCATGACCAACCACTCAAAAGGGCCCTACTTAGATTTGAAGGTGGTCTTCTATACATTTGTGGGTTCTATCAGAACCTGGTGAGAGCCAGACTTCAAATCAATCTTGTTGAAGTACTTGTCCCCCTTGAGCTAGTCAAGAAGATCATCAATCTGTAGGATTAGATACCTGTTCTTGATAGTAATTTTATTCAATGTATAATAATCAATGCAGAGTCTCGAGGCCCTATTCTTCTTCTATATGAGTACAATTGGGATCCCCTAAAGTGAGGAACTTGGTAAAATGTTCCTTTTTTGTAGTAATTCCTAGATGTTCCAATTGATTTCTTTGTTTTCTCGAAGAGAATGGCAGTATATCATCCCATTATGTAGAGGTGTTATGGGAGTCATATCGATTGAGTGCTTGACCTAACATTTCCTAGGTACCCCTGTGGGTGAGGATAAGATGTCATTATATTCTTCCACACCCTTATCGGCATGCTTCTACTGTGTAGAGGAACTCTTCCTAGGGACCATGGATGTGGCGATGATATTCCCCTTACTTTGAGAGCAAATAAGAAAGAAAACAAATTTCTCAGCCTGGGAGATGATCTTACTACATTTCTTAGTAGAGATCAAAGAAATGGTGGTAGGTGCGGCTACCTCCAATATTGTGTATAGCTTACTTGCCAAAGCAAAAATATCAATGTTAGGCTTGGATGAATACACAACGTGACTCTTCCAAAAGTATTGTTTGCCTAATAATACATCAAAAAATTCAAGGGGAGCAACATCACACAGTAACTCATCCATAAAGGGTTTGAGGTTGTAGGGCAGTTTGCACTGTTAGCTGAGGTAGAGATCTCGCCCTTGATGGATCCACCTGATGGTGTATGGCTACGGGGTGTGGTGTTGTTCGTAGACCCATCTTCTTTATGACCTCAGTTGAGATGAGGTTCTTTTGACTCCCATTGTTGATGATGAACTATAGTGGCGAACCCTTCACCCGCATCTATGAGTGGAAGAGACGCTCACATTCCTCTAAATCTTCAGGCTCAATTTTCTTGATCTTGGTGGTGGCAATGGTGGCACTAGGTTTTTCATAATAATATTCTTCCCCTTGTCATTCCCCTTGTCGATCTTTGGCTCAGATTCGAAACATTATTTCAATCTAAATATTTTATCTGTGGCACTAGTGATTTCTTAGCACAACACTCATTTGTGTTGTGGGTGGGGCTCTTATGGAACTCACACCATTTTCTAGTGTCCTTCTTCACCTTCGTTGTGTTATTTTTCCTTGTGACTTCGATAGGTTGTCTTGGGCTACTCGACATTACTTTATCCTTTGACTGTGGTTTGGAGGTGCCTTTTCCCTTCTTCAAATTCACAAATCCACAGTCTAACTTCTTCTGTTTAAACTTTTGATTGATCCTCATAGCATATATGTACACTACACCAAGTGAGGAGATGTCTAGGAACTCCATTTCTTCTTGGATGTATTTTTGCAGTAAGCCTATTGGGTCCCTATAATACTAGTGATTAACCCATTATTATTGTAGTTCTACCCCTTATTAATATTGTTGTGCCACTATTGTCCCCATATTTTTATTACTGTGCCCCATAGAATCCCTCTATTGCTATTTTTGTGGCTTTATATTATTATTGTTAGGTCGGCTGGGTTATATTGTAACTCCTTAGACTCCTATATATAGAAAGGAGGCTTTATCATTTGAATCATCCAAGAATTGTTCATTTATGTAATGTAAA
>APFE030436539.1:39086-72974 GCA_000404065.3 Pinus taeda | reverse complement strand
CACCGGAAGCAAGAAACCTGCCATTGATGTATGCAAGCCTCAAGGTACTAAAGGGGTGTTTCTAAGTCAACTTCTTGGATGATGTGCTGATGTCGACAAGAAGCGACTCGTCGCAGGAGGGCCTTTATGTATCCCACATCAATGACATGAAATGAGGTAAATGATTTTGGAGATGAAACATCAACTGATGACACAAGGTTCAGGAATGGCAGGCATGAAAATGAAGGTTTACAGTATTATAAAGGATGAAGTTTTGAACTGAATGACTTCTCTTGAACATATCAGCGACACTGAAGTGAATTGGTAGCATTGACCCAAAACAAAGTGATGGATGGTATGATAGACCAATGGTGTGATAACCATCATGCTGAATGACCCAACCCACATAGTCATGGTGATGAGGTGAAAGTGTCATGTTCAAGAGCGACCTGCTACCATAAAGTTTTCAAGGCTTTTCCCATTTTCCCTAGTCATTTCTAACCAGTACCTCTTTATTTTTATCATTCTTGAAGAGGATAGCATATGCTTGTTGTATAATTCCACCCTTCGACTGAATCCATCACTATTTTATGTTTTAACGAGTCTAGTGAAGGTGAAACTCGGCCTTGTCTAGATGGACAAGTTTGTCGTTATTTGATGTTTTTAACATGTTTAACGACAAAGATAACTCGATCATTTTCATGTTTAAAGAGTTTGAAAAGTGACGAAAATAAAAATCCACAAGTTCTTTTTCCTAAAATAATCTCTCAAGTCCAAAAAAGAGTAAAATAATACAAGAGAGATATCATTTCCAATCCATTAACGAGCTGGAAAGGACAAGCTCTCAACAATATTTTCATGTTTAGAGAGTCTGAAAAGAGCTTAAAGAGGACTCCATTTTGAGGAACGAGTGGTGTCTAGGGTAGAAACAGGTTTTGGTGATGTTGGAACTTCTCAAAACATGTTGATTTATGTGAAGAGGCTGGCTAATAAGACCACTCATTGCAATTGTTCCTCAAAAATAGTAAACAACCAAGTGAAAGTGTATGATCGTCCAAAGGGATGGTGACGATGAGATGAAATCAACCAAGGCTCATCTGACGAAAGAGGTTGATAGAATGGAAATCACGAGGGTTACAAATGGAAATGGGTTCATTTTTACACAAGCTTGAACCATTGGGAACTATGCCTGGATTCAGTCTCATGTTTACACAAGCTTGAAACAAAAAAACTATGCTTGGATTTAGTTTGCATGCCCCCATCATGATGAAAGTGAGAGTTTTCTATAACCAAATGGAAGTCGCTGTGGTGAAGTAGGACGGTTATCCAACACCTTTTGGCTTCATTCAAATAGGGGCAAAGGTGAATGGGATGATTCCCTTCACATAACCTACAGGGAAACTTAACTTTACCACTAGGTGCATGCCCCGAAAGCTTCATTACATTCACCTAAGTAGACTACTCATGGCTATCAAGTGGATGGAATGAAGGTTATTTTACAAGATCAAATGAAAGACTCGACTTGGATCTTTGCTCTAAGGGACCTTGTTTCATTTTTTTAATGAGCTTGACACAAGACAAGGAACTATGCTCAACCTATTTCATTTTTTAACGAGGTTGACATAGTAAAAGAACTGTCCTCATGGACCTGTCTCATTTTTTAACAAGGTTGACACAAGACAACGAACTATCCTCAGAATCAATCACAACTCATAAGAGGTCATGAAGGAGAGATCTGGTTCCAATGCCCTCAGTACATGATGTACAACATCACTGAATTAATCGTCAGTTGATGTAGGTATGGAACAGGTTGCCACATAATTAACCCATGGCGAGGATGATACCATTGGTATAAAAGGACCATCCCTGGAAGATGGTTGACTAGGAGTTATATTTGGACCGGGAAATGAAAGTTGGTCAACGGTGACTATTCTGGCTTCATGCGGGAAACAAATCACTCGAAAGAGTGTCGAAACAATAGCTCCCATGTCATAAACATAGTCGCACACAAGAAGTTATGTGTAATCTAAAGGGCCTAGGACTACCATCACATTCAAATAAATGGTTTTTCCTCCCAAAGTAATAGGTAACTGAGGGAGGATCCCTAATGGTTGACTGGTTCCTCTATTAAAACCTAACAGATTCTGGGTAACAGGAACAAGCGGTGGTGAACCATGTGTTTGCCAAGTAGTTGAGGAAAGGATACTCACTGATGCACCTTCATCTATAATGGTGCCCGATACAATCATATTACAAACTTGTACTATGATTTGGAAAGGCACATAAGAAGGAAGATGGAATCTAGCCAGTCAATTCCAATCAAAGGAAGTGACTAGAATACTTGGAGGGGGTACTGTAGAAATGGGAGGATTAACCCCTTGAGTTAAGAGAGCGGGAGTATTTTCCTCCTGTCTTGATGGAACAGGAGGACTACCCCCAAGCTCATTAGAATCTAAAGAAACAAAAAGAACTTGAGTGATATCATTTTCACTCTCTTCGGGAAAGGTACGATTTACTGAAGGTGAAATCGGGTCAACTATTGCCTCGACCTGTTGATTTGGGTCGGGCATAGACTCCTAGGATTCACTTTTAGAGAGAGTGGGTTTGACCGATGGTTGATTTGAGTTAGTCAATTCATCAACTAGTGAAGGATTTAGGGAAAGTTTCCTGTAACTAGATGGAAGTCGCTACGGTGAAACAGGATGGTTATCCAACGCTCTTTTGGCTTCATCCAGATAGGGACAAAGGTGAATGGGGTGATTCCCTTCACATAACCTACAAGGAAACTTGACTTTTCCCTTCCCTCCATGAACTTTACTATCACTAGTTGATGGTGTGTCACCAACATGATCTAGAGAGGTTGATGACACAGGATGATGTGAACGAGAAGACCATTCTTCTAAGATCTGAGGAATATCAGGACAATTTCGAAGAAGATGATCTCCCACACAAAGTTTGCATGGATATCGAACTTTGTGAGGCTCGATGGGTGGTTTCTCATCAGATGTTACATTCAAAGCAATGGTTGCTTGGTTTCCCCTCTACGGAATTTGCTTCTTCTTCTTCTTCTTCCCTTTATTCTTCTTCATAACCACCTGGTTACTAGTACCAATAGTTTCACCAGACGAAGAGGAAGAAGGGGAGGAAGAAACAACCAAGGAAAAAGGCAAAGGGTTAACTTTAGGATCAACAAGAGGTTGATTTTGTCCCATTGGAGGAGTACTTGATTGCAGAGAAATCATGACATTTTGAACCAAGGAGGTTGAAAACAACCATACTAGCAAGCCAATGGTAAATCCCGAAAGGGATAATATACCCATATATGGAGCACCAATATTTCCAAATGGAGGAAAAGGACTAGGATTCCCATCAAAAGGAATTTCTTGTTCGGTGGACTCTGGATTTGTCACCATATGTTTCAACCTAGGATCAAATAAGGAGCGAGCATGGAGTCTGTTGTCCATGGTCAATTAATTTTTACGACACGAGAACACAACTTGGCTTTTTCATTTTTAAAGAGTCGAGAAAAAACAAAAGATGACTCTAGTCGCTTTCGATGTTTAATGAGCCTGAAAGGACAAGTGCTTAGATGATCCTTTTCTTTTAAAGAGTCGAAAAGGAACGAAAGTGACTGCTCTAGAGATTCTAGACAAGAGGGTTTACCAAACAAACCGCAAAACTGCAATATACACCTTGGTGATAAATGAAGGAGAAATTACCAAGGATTTAATGTACGACAGTCAATCTTCCCAAATGTTATGTTCGGTGCATTGTGATCAGTAAGGCAACAGACTCAGCTTCCTAGGGATAAAGGATTTCAACCTATTGGGGTCTCCCACTATATACTTGATGATACAGGGAGCACAAGTCCGTACTAGTACTTATTGATTTAGAGAGGAGGAATCACCCAACCTCAATGAAAACGACAACCACTAGGTTTAAAGACGTCAGAACATGTCTCTAGCCTAGACCTCTAGAAGTTTTCGTTAAGTTCCAATTCGTTATTAGATTAATTGATGTAAATTTTAGGTTGATTTTGCTTAAAATTTTCCTTTGAGGGTTCACCATGAGATGTTTTTCGAAATTCCTAAGAATGCAACTAGAATGAGAAGCACCCTTTCCATTTGTTTTCAGCAATGAAAATCCTAGCTACAAGGGATAGAGCATACAAGTAATTTTTGAATAAACAACAAAGAGCACAAACTAATGCAGTTCCCTAAACCATTCCTTTTGAACACACAAGCTCAAACTCTAAAATGCAAATTGCATGTATAATGTGAATGATGCAATAAGAAAATCTAATGCACAAACGATTCAAAATTCTTTTCATAAAAAATGTCGATTTATGACAATTTATTTTAAAGGGAAAGGAAGATTGTACGACACTTTCAACTTTAAAGAAATGAATATTTTTGATACTTTAAATGAAAATACAAATCAAATGCACAAGTAAATCAACCGATTATTTATGAAGGAGGACTTTACGACACTTCATTTTTTGAAGAAAATGACGACTCTACAACACTTTTCTATCGACAAAACAATCGATCAAAACTACCCCTCGACAGTGGATTGCAAATGATAAAAAAAATACATTAAAAAAATCCAACAATCCATTCTAAATCGGGTCGAAATAAGGAGACAAAAAACTGTTTTCAAAGATAAAACATCATTTACATCCAACAAGCAGATCAAAATGATGAAAATTGACAAAATTTTCAGTTCCTAGATGGGAAAGTTGACCCTAAAGGGATCAGCACAGGCAATAGTTAGAGACAACGCTAAATCACACTGAGTCTATGCGGGAAGTGCACTGTAGTGCATTGTGTCAGTTATAGAGGTGCGTTGATTACAACAACGCGATTTTATGCTTAACTTTGATTCAATTTCCAGTGAATTTAGACTTGAATTCAATAAATGAAAAGAATTACAATATGTTAAAATGCTTCAAGAAGATAGATAAGCTACTAAAAGGGTAAACGTTCCCGAGTATAGTCACCAATTTGTTTTGGGCAAATTTAGTGTTTCTACAAATGCCTAACCCTCTAGATTTAGTAGCTAGCCTAGAAACAACAGACAAAGTAATTCGTTGCCTTTTCTATAATTAACAGATAAGAGAAGCAGGAAAAGAAACTGACTTGTAGGTTTAGCTTACTCCCCCTCTCCTTTGATCAATCCTACTGCTCCTTTCTGTACTTAAATCTCTTAGAAAGTAGCTGCGCACAAGCCGAGATAGAAACCAATCAAAGCATACAATGAAGATCATTTAATTAAACATATCATAGAATCCAGAAAACGATATACATATAAAAGCATGAATGGAAAAAGCTTCGAATTCTTTATTGATAAGAGGAAATATTACAACCCATGAATGTTCATGCTCGATTCAATGTCTTCCTTCCAGTCAAACCCTTCTCTCCTCATGAAGCAATACTTCAACATCATTACAATACTCTCACTAATCTCATTCAAACAGCATCTCCTTAGCTCAAGAAATTCCAACCTAGACCAACCTTTGAATTTTTTATCGATTTATAGCTGAATGGAGGAGGTTAAGCCATTAATAGCCCTCATGAATTCTCTGCTAAAATTGGGAAGTGGTTCCATAGAGGAAGGGATAATGGATTGAGGTTCATTCATCCTCTTCCTCATCCAAATGCAAGCTCAACCAACCTGGAAACTTCCAAAAGTATCCATTGGATAAGGAATCCAATGGATTCATTTAAAAAATTCGATGAATCTCACTCGCCGCAAGTGAAACAAAGGCTAAGTGCATTGTAGTGCACCCAGACAGTGTAGTTTCTACATTGCAATGTAGCCTAATAGAAGGCTACCTGCGCTAATCTCCTTAGGGCACTTTTTGGATGAATGGTGTGATGGAAACTGTTGGGAGACAAGCATGATGTAGGTTGGCCTCATTAGGGAATGAAAACAACTAAATTTAGGCTTGATGGACCCTAATAATATGGATCTGGAAGTCGAGATTCATGTGCCCAAATTGACCTGTAACACTCATTTTCCAGAAAATGTCGTTTAGTGTTTCAAAATGACTCTAGAAGTTCACGCACTAAAAAACTGCCAAAAATATTAAATTGTGTTTTTTTCCATGAAATTGAAAAAGAAATAGTGTTGGGGGTCCAAGTGGAATAGGTGGGTGGCCACCAATATCCACCTGGATCATTTTTTGAGCTAACATATATAGATTTTTGTTTTATTTTACCAACATTGGTCATGTTATGTTACAACATTTATGTCATAATTGGCTTTAAATGATCTCAATGCAATTAATGAATTATTATGCCAAATGCAAACAAGAACAAAAATACCATTGCAAAATCATTTTCATAAGCAATATACAGGAATGGAATAATAATGAATATTTCAAATTCATATGTTGTCCTTAAAATTTAAGGCACCACACATCATATTGCTAACAAAAACAAAACAACAAGCATTCTAATATAGATAAATCTAAATGCTTATTGTAAATTAATACAATTCCACCAACTTGGTTGCTAAGGAGTGATTTTCCATCCAACCATAGTCACTACTTATGGATTCAACCCTCAAGCCAAGGCATGATAAACCTAGAGTGAAGGAAAGTGGCTGAAGACTCTCTCCCAAGTCACATATCAACCTAAGCATTCTCTAATTCAACAAAGTATTGACCATAGAACTCTTTAGGAAACCAATCAACTAGGATAACCATGGAACTCCCTCTCACTACCCCACATAACACAAAGGATAAGTTTTCCTTCTCTACTCAATAGTCACTCTACAGTATTTCTCCATTACATTCTCTTTAGTGTATGCAAAAGGAGTCCAATCTATTATCTACCTTTAGAAGAAACCCAATAAAGATATGTTTTTTTCTCTTAAGCACTCAACGAGAAGCAATCTCTAAGAAAGGAATGGTTTCCTATGCCACCTAGCTTTTATGCTCTTATGTAGGAATACATATCACTTCTTTAGTCCAACTTTTTCACTTCCATAGCTCCATGTGTCCATCTAAAGTATAAAATGTAAATCCTAGAGCTTTTGTGGTGTTGTTGGCATGCAATGATATGGTTTTAATGGTAAGGAGAATGTAATAGATAGTAGGAATAAGGAGTATATGAGTCAATTCAAATTTCCATGAGAAGGATAGTGTATATGAGTATAGAAGGTTTAAATTTCCATAAAGTTTTATTCTCTCACACTCCTCATGACTTATACTCCACACCATGCCTCCACAAGAAGAGAAGGTAAACTATCCCAGTAACCACAACTTGTGTTCAATGATTAGACTTTAAGTCAAATATGGTAGTTGAGATTAAGTAAATCTCATAACAAATATGATGGTTGGGATGAAGTAAATCCCATGATAGTAAGGGAAACGTTTCTTCTAATGAAGTTATAAGTAGAACTTATAAGTGAGCTTAAAAAAAATGTCCTTACAAGAAGTGAATTATAACCTTTCCATAGTGTGAACCATCATTTTTTTTACAATCCTTAACTTCCACTTAATGAAGCCTAACTAAAAAATATTGATAAGCACTCTTTACAAATTTTATCTTCACTTAATGCACGGGAATATAAAATGCATTTTCTTTATTCTTCTAGCCCTTCTTCTGTTGAATAACATCAATATTTCCCTTGTTTTTCTTTGAGGTATAACGTATAACGCACATAAATGTGTGCACTACTCTCCATGACTACCAACATTAGGGGAATTCTTTTCCTATTTAAACTAAATGATTATTAAAAAAATAAAAATAAAGAAGATATGTTTAGAGTAAAATAATAGCAATGATATCATAAGTTATTGGGTGAATATTTCTATAATTTAATAATAAACAAAGTGCAATAATGAGCTCTATATTTTTCCTGTGCATCTTAAGAAGGTGTGTCATAGGGAATATATATAGAAGAATTGTTATTACATTTGTGTATTTTTATTCCCTCTTTTCGCATCGGCACATAATTTTCTAGTAATGTAGAATACAACTAGCACTAATTTTTTTGACCTGTTTTATAATTCTCTTTGTGGGTACAAAAGTAGACACTGTTTTTTCTTCTAAACATCATCTACGTAATTCTAGCCATGTCATCATTTCATCATTCCGTGCCAACAACTCAATCACTATTTAGTTTATATAATCCCTATATTTTCCTCTTATGATTTAATAGATTTCTAAGAAACTATGAAGACAATAAAAATCACTCACCCTAAAAGTGTACTTCTATGACATCCTTATCCGCCTTTTCCTTCGCTTGTTTTCAATCAATTTCTTATCTATGGAAAATTTTCCTTACCGTGAGGTGGGAAAGTGTGATAGTTAAGGAGGAAAAAAAATATACAATAGCCTAATTATGAATCAAGATGAGGTTGGGTTGGCTAGCCCATCACATACGCCATTGTCACATATCTCACTCATTATAAACATGATAATTTTTAAAAAGGATCATGATTTAGATGGTCACCTTTGGTCATGATTTTCCTTCCACCTTCATATTCCATGACAAAGTTGGGTACAAGTAGTGAGGTTGTGTGTACCAATAGTTAGTGTCATTAACCACTTTTTATAACCACCATCCATAACCATTTGTATGCTCATATTGAACTGATGACACAAGTTAAAGATGCAAAGATCGTACCACAAGTATATGTAGTAGAAACCATGGGTGGACCCACAATTAGAAGGGAATGTACCAACATAACTATTTTATGTAAAAACATGAAATTCACATGTATTTTCTAAAAATTGGTTGGAAAAATTATTTTCACAAACTTTAATGATAAGATGATGAGGTTTCCATGGAATTGTCCTAGACTTTGATAGAAATAATGTAACAATTTGAGGCTTCCTTGTTAGTTAATATTTGAAGTGATACTTTCTTGAGTTATAAGGTTATAAATGGAGGTAAATGTATAGCTCAAATACCATATGATTATTTTGCAAGTTCAAACACACTGTGTCCTACTGAATCTATGAAGGAAACATGAAAAGGTGCAAAAACATTTTCTCCTTGCAATTTCAGGAGAATCCATTTTATATATCAAGAATTTTAACATGTGAAGGTAGGTTCAAATTTATCAATTACCATTTTAATCTTATGTCATGTGTTAGGCAAGGAAAATGAGTTTGTACACTTTGTTTTCATTTAAATGGATATAGAAGATGGTCACAAAAGTTAAAATGACAAGACACCCCCAAATTAATGTGGCCCAACATGGACTGAGAAAATTGGTGGCAAAGGATGCCTTGTAATTTACTAGGAAGACATGGGATGAACTTGTTGTATAGGGAGATGAACATAGAATTGAGTATCTATGAACAAAGAAATCAATTATTGAAGAATAAGAAGAATCATTTGTTGAAGAATAAGGATAGGAATAAGGAGAAAGTATAGGAGAGGAGTCAACTATTTAATGAGAAGAAGAAAGGAATTTAAAAATCAAAGTAAAATAAACAAATATTAAGGAGGGAGAATAACCTTCAAACTATGTAGTAGAAATATGCATTGTAGAAGTATCCAAATTTAAAGAAATGGCTAAGGAAGAAGAATATATATAAGTTATGTTTCACATTGTAGAAGTAGTTGAGCTTGAGTAAGTGGCTATAGAAGAAGAAAATGCAAAAACAAATTATTGGCATGGCCCTTTGTGGAAAGAGGAGATGCATGACTACTTAAGGAAATAGAAAAATACAAAACAAAATATGGATCAACAGCTATATCATTGTGTCATTTTCTCAATTTCTTGGAATCAATGTGCTTTTAAATGCCAAGAATAACACCAAAATTGAGCCACATTTGTTAGATAGCTAGAAAAAACTAAAACACATGTCCTTTAATTTGGAAAGTTAAAGGAAGAGTTTATAAAGTTGACAATAGAGAATGAGGAGTTAAAAGTTGAATTACTCATCACTAGACAAGCACAAATAAGAAATTATACTTAAAAAGGAATGCATAATTCCTAGAGTTGAATGAGGAAATGCATTTGGATCCCTTATTTAGGCTAGTGGAGATAAATAGTAGAATAGTATGGACCTAATCACCAAAGAGCTTGAGCTTGTTCCTTTCACAACATATAAATTTTGATGCATCCCTTTATGGAAAGAACAAATGCGGGGCTACTTAGGGAAACAACACATTACATAGGCACATGCAAACTAATGTCTCTTTATAGCACCATTTCCTCCATTTTTTTTTAAATAACATGGGTCTCAATGCTATGGATAGCATGAGAATCAAGACATATTTATCAAAAGACTAAAAGCATCCAAAATAAGGGACTTTTAGTTTGCAAGGTTGAAGGGAAAAGTTATCAAGTTTAAAAGTGAGAGTGATGAGATAAAATATCAACTACTTGTTAGTAAACAATCATAAACAATCAATTCTACTCAAAATTCCATGAAAACTTCCTTAGAGAAAAATGAGGGAATGAATTTGAATCCATTATTTACGATAGTGAACACAAAAAAATAGACTATGAGGACCTCGGTCACTAAAGAGATTCATCTTCAACTTGCTACAAAATTGGGTTTAGTGGAAAATGTTGTTAGAAAAAATCAAATCACTAGACACCCTTGTACATTTATAGAATAAAAAGAATTAAAGGATAATCAAGTTACTGAAAATCCCTTTCCTACTACAGAATACCGAGAATTGGAAAGACATCAATTTAGTGAAGATTTAAAGTCCTCCCATAGCAGCAAAGAATAAAAAAATGAATAAAATAGTTATTGTATACCCTAGGAAAAACTATTCCACTCAATATCTCATATTATTGTGAGCAAGACTGGTCAATAGAAAACAATACATAATTAATATATTCAATATCCATGGAGAATCATGAGCACGAAATTAGGAATTTGAAATATAAATGAACCTCCTTATATAGTGAGATAATGGATAAGTCACAATGAATCTAGTGTAAGAAATATGAGGCTACATAAGCATTAAATGAATGAGCCAATATCAAAGAGTAGATTCTAAAATTGAGTAACTTGGTATTTTATGGATTCAATTATAAGCATATTGTAAATGTTTAATTTCTTTATTTATAAGAATAATAGACAAAATTATAGATTGAGTTAGTAGCTTTAGACTAATACTACAGAATCACCAATATGAATGATTTTGGTCATGTATATTTATCATTCAATGATTTAGACCAAAACCTACAATGTGACTCTTTACTTGCACAATTTCTTTATGGAATATGATACAAAGTGGAAGTAGAAGCCCTATGTTAGAGATGGTCAATTAAGGGTCTCCATGAATATTCATAACAAACCATATAAAATGGCATGATAACTTTAAAAATTCAATGACAAGGATAAATATGTAGATTCAATGGTCAAGGAAGATTTGTATATCCCTAGGTGGGTAATCAAGCAATAGAATTAGTTTCTTTTGCACACTAACATTATTTCTAAGAAGAGGTAACATCAATGATTAGAATGAGTTAGGCAATGGAGATTATTCAATAATTTGTAAAAAATGAACTTCTTAACTGTTAGGAAAGATTAGAGACCATTCCTCCTCCACTAAAAACTTGGTACCCTCTATCATAATCTAATTTGAGTGTGTCTCTATGAAGATATAAGTTTTATCTAGATTCATGGAAGAGGAATGAGACTTAATGGATTGGAATTCAATATTTTTTTCTCACTAATTATAGCGTTGTATGATAGTCTATAGCTCCCATGGAAAATTATTTCAAGGTTCTACCTAGAACCTCCAAATAGGCTACCAATTGGTCCTTAGTATCTCCTCTCAGGACAAAAAGAAATTCCTTTGTAGCTCTACCCTTGATCCTTCATATGGAGCACCCATTGGCCAGGATCCATTTTCCCTCTAAAAACCAGTTATGTCGAGGGCTAATAGCTAAAACACTACTAGGATTTGACTAAGTCTACTTGCAAAGGATAAAACACATTCCCAGCACTCTCCCACTTGTTAAACACTTTGATAAAAAGGGTTTATGGGGAAGACATTCATATAATTATGTATTAAGGGTAGCAATGTCCATTGATTCTCTATAGAAAAATAAATATTTAGTACTAATAGACTTTGTCAATGATTCTAAAACAATATTAAGGTGTCAACCTTCTCCAACAACACTTTATTGTGTTCAACAATGTCTCTAAAAAAATGGTATTGCACATCAATATGAATTTTATTAGAATGGTAAGGATATTTGCTAGAAAAATTACACTTTCCTCATTTCTTTCTAAACAAAACCAATATATGAACATAATATTTTCAACCATGAAACTTCTTGAATGGGTACCATGTACTCCATTCTATAGCCAAAAATACAATAACCTACTCATCCAACTAATTCCTTCACTAAATAGGTTAAAAACATAAGTGACTTGTAAATTGTCTGCAATCAATACCATTGGCCCAATCTATATTAAAAAATCCTTACATATATATATCTCCTTGTAGGGTCCAAGTATTCCTTGTTAGTAGACTGGATAATCTAAAGTTCCATGAAAATATATTAAGACCCTCTTTATAGTTGTCCAAAATTTATTCCTTAGTTTGAACAGATACTTGCTCAAAACTCCCATTGCCTGGGAAATTTCCAGTGGGTATAGGCCATAACATGCTACGAACTTCTAACGTTATTTGCAATAGGAATATAGGACATGCCCCTTACGTCTTCTTGTGTATTGGGACACTAATTGACAAATAATTTTACACCTATGAGAATAGAAACATTGATAGATTTATGTTCTTATATATTAAATGTATGCAATGTTTTCTCAACATATTTCCTCAAGATCAATAAAAGTTTCATTATTTCCTAATTTTTTTAAATGCCATGCCGAAATAAAATTTGTAACAACAAGATTTTCATATGGAATTTAGAACATAATTTAGTTTTGACATTCTTTATTATTTACTTGTTGCTTTTAATCAGCAATTGATATCATCAACATATAAGACTACATAAAGAAAATGATCATCAATTAGATGTGGAATGCACATAGTGATCAACTTTCTCCTTGAGAAACTAAGTCCCAATATATAATTATCACACTTTTGATATCACATTCTTTGAGATTTTTTTAAGCCATATAAAAACTTCTTCAACTTGCAAACCAACTTATTCATTCCCTTCATTACAAATCCTTTTTGGTTGTTTCAATTAGATTTATTCTTCAAGAACCCCAAGTGATAATGTTGTATCTACATCCATATCTTGTACTTCAACATAGAAAGTAACAAGAATAGAAAAAAGAAATACAATAGAAGTTACTATAGTAACAATAGACATATTTTCCAATCAAATGAGAATTATTTTCTTAAAACGAAAACTCTAGCCAAAAACAAAAAAAAAAACATGAAAAAACAACGCAAAAATGAAAAGTGTCGATGTTGCATACACATTTTTTTTCGAGGTAAATTTTCAACATTTTTTAAAAATGATAGTAAAAAGCAAATTTTTTGTGCAAAAAACACCCTGAAAATGAAAATTGTTGACATTGGATCATCGCCATTTTTTTATTGGGTAAATTTTCAACATTTCTTAGTAATGATGTTAAAGATAAAAGATCATGATTTTGAAAAACCTTAAAATTCCAACAATTTTCAGACATTGCATTAAAGATCAAATATCATATCTCTGAAAAACCTTAAAATTCCAACAATTTTCAGCCATCGTAATAAAGATAAAATACTTATAATTGTTTTCAACCATAGCATTAAAGATCAAATATCATGACTATAGATAACTTTAAGTTCTCAACGTATTTCAACCATGGCATTATGGAGCAATTATATGACAAAAAACATTAAAAATGAACACCTAAATGAAAGAGCCATTATACCAAGAGTAATTTTTTTTTATATGTTAAAAGTATAACTATTATAAAATCTTAGCCTAAGACAATTTGACACATTGCAACAAAAATTTTAAAATCAACCATCAAATTGGCACACAGTGTAGAAGAACTCGACCCATTACAATAAAAACTTAAAAGAACATCCATGAAATTGACACATTGTGGGGTGGACTTCATCCATTATAACAAAAACATTAAAAGAAACTATAAAATTGACACATAATGAGGTTGGATTGCTAGTCAGCGATCGACGTGAACCTTGTAGAAAAAATAAAAAAAAAATAAATAAATAAATAATATACAAAATACAAACAAAATAAATATTAAAACATTGAAAAAATTAAAACTAAAAAAAAGGATTATAAAAAATAATAACTAGTAAATTAAAATTATATATTTAAAAACATAACCAAAAGGGCAAAAATTCAAATAAAAAAATATATAAAAAACACACAAATTAAAAAATAAATAAAATAAACATATAAAAAAACAAAAAAAATTAACTCATAAAACCTAAAAAAAATTATATATATATATATATTTAAAAAACAAAAAAAAAAAATATATGGAAAATAAATAAAACTTCAAGCAAATATTTCAAAAAAAACATAATTTAAGAAAAAATAAATTAAAAATTAATACCAAAAAATCAAAACCATATAAAACAAATATATAAAACCAAATTCCATAATTAATCCAAATAAAAAATCAACAAATAAACAAAAACATTAAAATAAATAAATATAAACATTCACAATAAATTAAAAAAAATAGTTCATGGGTCTTGGATAAGCATTGATCAGGTGTTGATCTCTGTTAAGATACTCTTTTATGTGAAGTAAAGTTCATTCCTTGCCCCGATTAGAATGTATATTAGACATGAAAAAAAATGTAATCCTTCAAAATTATAAAAATATAAAAAATTCTAATAATAATATAAAGCATTAAAAATCAAAATTAAAAATTAAAAAAAATAACTTAAATAAAAAAATAAAAAAAAAACCAAAATAACCAAAAAAAAAACAATAAAAATAAAAATAAAAAAAAACTAAAAATAAATCTTAAGAAAATTAAAGAAAAAAATTAAAAAATAATATTTTTTTTTTAAATGAACTTATCCTTGCGTTGCAAGGATTGTGGAGTGACCAGCACTGCTCTGCTAGACTCGGTTCAGCCTCAAACCATGGCCGACTAGAGACTATATATATATATAAAAAAATAATTTTTTTGATGGTTTTCCAAAGAGGTGTGTTTTTTTAAAATAAATTATGTTTATTTTATTTTATTTAGTTATTTTTTAAAGGTGTTATTTTTTTAATGTGTTTTTCCTATTTTTAAAATTATTTTTTAATGCTTTTATAGTTCTTATTTTAATGTTTTTTATAATTTCTTATTTAATGTTATTTAATCTTTTGAAATGTAATTTTTTTTATGTTTTTATTATGTTAATTTTAACATTTTTTATTATATTATTATATCTGTTTTATTGAATTTTAGGTTAATTTTTTGGTATTTTTACTTAAAATTTTATCTGAATTCTTTTTTTGGAAAAAAAACTTCAAATGTTATCATCTTTGAATATAAAATTATTAAATCTTTTTATATAATTTGTTATTTTTCCAACATTTTTATTTGAAATTTTCATAAAAATATTTTATTTAATGTGGTGTTTAGTAACAATATCCTCAAATACGTATTTTTTTAAAATTATAACTAATGGCAAAATGTGTATTTTTTTATATGTTTAAAATTATTTTTTAGTGATATTATTTTATATCTATTGAAGTATTAATTAAAGGATATATAAATATATAAAAAATCAAAACCTTAAAATAGTAATTTTTTTTTAACTATGCAAAAAAAAACTAAAATTTTCATAATAGAAAAACAAAAAACACAAGTTTGGAAAACCCTTTAAAAACAAACATCTTACGATAAAAAACAATAATAGGAGTAAGAAAACTTGAAAAATGGTTAAATAACCAACATTTAAAAAAAATGTGCATGCTTAAGACATAAGAAAATTTGAAGTGTTAAAAATATGCTTAAAAAAGGTTGATGCTTTTCAAAATCCGCATGAAAGTCACCAACATTTTAAAAAAATTATCCATACTTGATATATCAAAAAATTTAAAGTTTCAAAAATAAGCCCAAAAAAAGGGTTGATGTTGCATCAACACTTTTCAAATTGGTCTGAAAATCACTAACATTAACAAAAACAAAAATGCTTAATATATAAGAAAATTTAAAGTAAAAAATATACTACAAAGAAATGTATTATGAATCAACATTTCAAAATTGGATGATTTTTTTCTACCTCTAAAAAGTGAGAACTTGGTTTAGTGCATGTTTGATTGGAAACTATTTTAAGACAAAAAATTTCTCCAACATCAATTCCCTTCTTTGGGAATATCTTGTTTTTCTAAGTAGTCATTGTCATTCTCCCTTTCACCTCTACACTCAAATTCTTTTTGAGCACCTATTTCTACAAATATGTTTTCTTGTAGTTGTAACTCAACTAGATACCAAGCCTTACTTTTATCAAGGCATCCATACCTTCAACCATGGCTTTCTAGGTTTTATTATCCTTTGAATTCACTACCTCCCCAATATTTAAATGATCATCATGAGTAAAAAAAATAAAAATGAAAATTAGTTGGGATATACCCTTCTAGTTTCCTTCTTTTCCAAACCAATATTCTCAAGGTTGCAGTCTTAGGTTTTTCCTCTTTTTGTTCATATTTTTCTATTAATTGGGATTCTTCACTCTTCAATTCAAACTTGATGGTCTCTTGTTATTCTTCCCTTGGTTGGACTTCCTATTTGTGAAAAATTTTAACCTCTATAAATACTATGTCATTACCATAAATGGTCTTCTTTATTACTAGGTTCCAAACTTTATATACTTTTATACCATATTTATAACCCTAAAGATACACTTTCTCATCTTTATTATCTAGGTTACACTTGTTTTCCCTTGAAACATGCACATAAGCATCACAACCAAAATATCTAAGATGTTACGGAGAGTGTTCTTTGTCATTTCATGCCTCATCTGATGTTTTATCAATTAGCACTATGTAGGTGATTGACTTATTAAGTAACATGCCATACCTTCAATGCCTCAATCTGGGATTCTTATGCTAACAGTCCACAACCTATCATGGTTCTTTTCTTTTTTATCAGCATCTTATTCATTTTTTCTACAACTCCATTATATTGAGACATTTATGGAGTAATACTTTTTCTTGTTATTCTATACTTCTCAAGTCTTATGGTCTATAAGATTTCTTCCACAAATGTGGTGTAGTTTTCTTCACAAGGTTTTCCTTAGAGAGAGAGAGTCAATTGATAACATATATAAATCACATTAATTACTATAAGTTTCCTTGAGAGAATAAAGTAAGGAGTTCCAATGTACAACAATCAACTAAAAATATCCGTAGTGTTGAATACTGCTAGGGCATTATAGAGAACCTAGGGTCCTCAAGAAACAATAAAAACACAATGAAGTTATTGTTTATATGAAAATTAATATATTTGGTCTTATTAATAAGTGGTTGTACACATCCAACCATGTGTTCCAAATTTTTCTTATCCTAAACCTTCATATTGGAGTCAAGAATATTTTTCCTAATAAAATAGCCAAGAACTATGTGTTTCATTTGAGACTATTACATGTACTAATATTTTTTTCCATAAAAGTATCCATAGAAACTCGAGTTTCATTACCTTGTTAAACACTTTTGGGATGATAAGCTTAATCACCGACACTTTTAGTGGAACCAAGGATGTATTTTTTTTCTTTTGTGTGTACTAAAAACTTTTGTTGCATCTACATGCTTGGCATTGGGTAGATGATAGTTGATAATGCTTCTCAATTATTAGTCCCTGCTTGGGACTATTAGTGATCGATCGATCGTTGACCTACCATTACTTGATATTTTGACCGGTTTTATTTTCAGTGTTTTCACATTTTAACCTAAGTTTGATGCTCCAAATTTTATTCAACAAAATTTTACCCAAAGATTTTGGTTCGGCAAACAATTGAGGTCTTATTGCAGCCTTCACGTTGCCCGATGCAAAAATATTGAGGCAATCTCATCTTATCCAAAGTACGTTGTAGTAGGCTGTGCGGGCAAAATAACTTTATGATTTAACATTGTTGTTTTGTTTCTTTAATTATTATGATCGCAATTTTTTTACCACTTCAAAAACATAAATGGCCTTGTATGATTTGTTTTACAAATAAAATTTGAATATTAAATTCAAAAAATAGATATTATTTGTTTATATATGTTTAATGTTAAACTGGAAAATAGATTGGTTGAGTTGTGGTTTAGGGAAATGACTATTTTCAGAAAAATATTGAAAGACTATATTTGGTGTAGAAAGTTGAAATTTTACTATAATTTGTTTCAAAATTAATTAATTAATTTAGTTTTAATTTTTTTAAATAAGGGGTTTATAATATCCTATCAAACACACTTAGATTCACATCATTTACAAGCAGCTTATCTTTTTAAATAGAATAAATATCATCCGGAAAAATCTGATTTATATTAAAATATAAATTAAAATTATATTGCTTTTGGATTAATATTTTAAAATATAAAATGGTTATTGAAAGTTAATTTATTGTTTTGCAATATTTTATATGCATTTTTTTCTTTCAGAATAGATTGGTTACTAAAAAGAGATCTATTGAAGAAACTGGTAAATTGGTTTTTTGAAAAAATTGGTAAATTGGTTTTTAGAATAAATGTAGATTGGATTAATATTATATATGTTTTTCTATCTTTATAATTTTGTAATTCATAGGTGTATTTCCTTGGTTGTAGTTATTAGTTTTGTTTAATATTAAATGTTGGTATAATAATATATTTAGATAAATATGAGTACAACATGTAGTAATATTTAATATCTTTCTTTAATAAAAAAATTAAGAAAGTTGTATTTAAACATTAAAAGTTATAATATTAAGATTAGCATCTAGCCTATGAGATCTCCCAAATTACAAAGAATATCTAATTGTTTTTTGGCACCTTCAATACCACTTTCAAATATCACGAATGCAATAATAACATTGAAAAAATGAAATTTTAATTTGACCCTAAATAATTGATAATTATCAATAACAACTCTCCAACTTACCTATATGTGAGTTAAAATGGTGGAAAGGAAAAGACAACCATATTTAATACCAATTATGTTGTGAATGTTAATAATAATTATGTCAATTTTATCTTTTTCCTTAAAATTGTTTCATATTAAATATCAATAAGATCTACAAACTCTAAATAATTTACACTTGGAAATAATAGATATTTAGTAACATTATTGAATGCTTTCATAAACTTAATAAATTTTACATTTTTGTCATGAATATTACTCACGGTAAAAAAAATCAATAATAAAATTGTGAACCCATAACATAAATTAGAATATTTTTCTTAACTTAATCACGTCCAAATTGTTATTTAAATATAAATCTAATCCATAAAATCTCAAAACATTTACCATTATCTCTAACCCATATAAAAAATAAATTATTTATTATCATTATCCCTAACTCATGTAAAAATTTCGTGCATGTAATTAGTTTTATTACTTCTAAAGGTGGTTAATATCATCTTATCCTAAGTTCTTTCTGGGGTCTGTTCCACGTTAAGCCAACACCTAATTTAGACATTTGTTCATAGAGATATTTGCATGTTGACCACCTGTCAGCGTATGGAACCCTGTCAAAGCTTATATCACAACTAGAGAACCCTGCGAGGAGCCTTTCAACTCTGTGTACTCGTTCCTAACTTCTTTGCTCATTGTTTCTCTCGTCCAAAGGAGGTCTTCGGTCCGCTCTGCAAGAGGGTTTCCCTGTACAGTCGTCTTCAGTCTTCAGCTTGTGGTTGGTGTCGTTGGGTGTCAAGGCTACCTTTCCATACCATGATAGACCTTGTTGTTGTATTATGGTTCTTCTGATGGTCAAACAGGTTTCTATGTTTCAATAGTTCGACAACGTTGGGAACTTTCATTTATACAGGTATTATGAAAGTTAATTTCCATTGTTAGATGCAAACTCCCGGTTTATACATATATATTGTTTTCAAAATGCCAACTTCTAATTGTGGACTCCTCCCAGTTAGGGTGGAGGTTTTTGCAGGCGAAGAAGACTCTGGGATGAAGAGTTAGAGGAACACTTGCTCAATTCGTAATTATTTTTTTGATAACCCCATTGGGGATTTCTGAATGAAAATACAGTGTTTTTTGCTTTATATCGCAACTAGTGTAACTCTCTCTTCATTCTAAGTATTGTAATATTGTTCATTTCCGACCTTGCGAAATGCCTATCTGAGACTTCTGAGATTGGTGTTTGCCGTGTTGTAGTTGTTCCGTTATTCAGAATTTGTTTAGAGCATTTTTATTCAATAAGTTCCCTTTTTTTTTCCTTCGCATTATCAAGAATGATTAAGCAAAAGGAATTTATGAAGATTATTTAGTGTTTTCCATTTTATATCGCAGCTGTTCATTCTTAGTATTATAATTTTGTTCGTTCTGAGTATTATAATATTGTTCGTTTCTGACCTTGCAGAAATGCCTATCCAAGACTTGTGAGGTTGGCATTTGCCGTGTTGTAGTTGTTCCAGTATTCATAATTTGTTTAGAGCATCTTTATTCAATAATTTCCTTCCTTCGCATTACCCAGAATGATTAAGCAAAAGGAATTTATGAAGATTATTTGCCTGAGTAAATAATAACTGTTTTCCCTAACCACTTAATAAGTAAAAACACCACTTAATAAATAAAAACAGTATTTAAAAGGAACTGTTAAATCACTTCTCACTTCTGCATAATTAATTTCAAGAAATAATTTTATAATTAAAATAACATACAGTAAATTAAATATTTATTTACATAATTCGAGGATATCACACTCATACAATGAATCCCATAATCAAATAATCAAATAGGAAAAACCTTAAAAATTCAAATAGAAATTGAATCCCATAATCAAGTAGAGTTTAAAATCAAATAGAAATAAAGTCAACGAAGTTCACTAAATCACTAGTTAGTAGTTGCAAAAATTTAATTGAAATCTTCCTTCGCAGCACCCACATAAATTGATGTCAGCTAGCTTCTTTGCCGAAAGCACGAAAAATGGTGCACAAATCTAAAAAGTGCTTCATTCATTTGTGCTTGAGGGAAGCCATTAGCTTACGGCAGGGACTACCGGCTGCATGCAGCACTTGTTATGATAGAAGGAATGACAATCTAGGTCCACTACTCTATAAAATGACTATAGGAGCAATAATTTAAAATTGTGCAATAGGTATCTAAGGAAGGAGATACCGAACAATTAATTCCTTAATCCACTTACATGAAAAACCCTACCAAAGATCAAATTTAACATCAATGAAATTTCAATATAGATTTCTAGTTATATTTTATTTTTAATATCCCCATTCAATATTCTCTTTTCTTCAACTTGCATTTACTATACTGCAATTGTGTATTATTTTGCAACTGTGTTTTTTTTAGCTGATTTGCTTTGTTAATTGTTAGGTATGTTTCGTATTGCATACAAGTAGATAGTACATGGATACATGATGGAGGGGCCCAGGGTGGAAACCTTGACTGGGTGTATGGGGAACTAGTAATTCCCTAAAATATTTTTAGGGTATAACATGCGTGTTGTATGGGTTTTCAGTGATTTTTATTCCATGGGTTTATACCCATTGTATTGTAATATTGTTTTATGGATTAGATTTGAATGATGTGTATGTAGGAATTTATTATGGCTTTTGGTGTTATTTTCCTTTGAAAATGATATAGACCTATTTTCATAATTTAGTACCTTAATTTGGGTATTGCAACCTCTAGATCAATATGATCCACATGCTCTTTGAAACTTTAGATGAGGATATCTCGGGTTATGATTTTTGGTTTTATTGGATTAGCTAGGTACAATACACCATTTTTTTGCAAATACTTATCTCCATAATAGAACATATGGACTATTGAGAATTCAAAGAGATTGGGGGAATTTTTAAATGATTCAAGGTAACATAAATTATATTTTCATTGTTACGTCCAAGGTGCCTGATAATGAATGATAGATAGATTCTCAAATTGCTTCTATCATGAGTACTCTAGTTCATTTAAAGTAGAAAAATGCAATCCTTGAGATAATATGTGACATGAAAAGGAACTAAGTTGTCAATCTATGTAAATATGCTCAATTAAGAGCATCCAATCAAAGGATATATGTAAACTCAAGTCATGGAGAACCAAAGGAGGAGATGCAATTCACCATCTCCTTGATTATATGGAGATAGAGGAAAAAGAATCTATGACAATCAACAAGGGTCTGGAACAAGCCACAAGGAACGATAATTTTTGACAAGTTTCTCTTTTTAACGTTATTAGTATATTAAGCACTTTTCATAGAATTTATAGTAGCAGTAAATATCAGAAATTTTTCCAACAAACATGTAGAAATTATGTTTTCTGATTTACAACTATATCTTCTTTGAAATCTAAATACATTTACTATGATGTAAAATTGTTATTTAGCTCAATTGCATCTTTTTATTAATGTAACTTACCCAAATTCGGTTTTTTATAAAAATAAGGCATATAATCAAAGAAATTAAAAAATTTCAAGAGCATCAATCGCTTCAAAAGTTTAAGTTGCAATGGATAGTAAGATATGACTGAGGAAACTCAAAAGAATTGGAGGGTTGCTAGCCGTTGGGATTTGGGCTCTATTGAGGGAATCAACAAAAGCATGGTAATCTTTTAAGTCATTTCCTCTAACATTCTTTGATTTCTTTAACTAACCCACAATATTAGTGTTCATGACTCGGTGAGTATTTTGAAAAGGTTCATAAAATCAACAATAACCCTTGTATTTTTAGAATTAGAGGTTAAGAAATCCAAGAGTTCCGTCGTTGGCTCTACCCATATTTTTTTTCATCCTTTCCCCTCATTTTAAGTTCCTTCATTTCCCCTTGAATGGGGGAGGTATGCAAGGGTTCATATTCTGTTAATGAGCCTTCAAACCTTTACATAAGAGCAAAAAGTTGATTTGAAGGTTCTCACAACCAACTTAGAGTTTATTTCCCCACTCTTAAATGAAGATCCCTTGATAAGGTGGCCTTCTTAATTTCCTTAAGCCAGGGTTATATTATCTTTTAGGGGCTCCCTTACCTGAATTTCACCCCCCCCACAGAATGTGCACATGTTGTTTCAAGGTGTGACTGGACTTCTTCGATTTCAACTTTTAGGGGCCTCTCTTAGCTGAATTTCATTCCTCCCCCCCCCCCGCCTCCCCAAACCCACACCAAGAATGTGCACATGTTGTTTCAAGTGGTGAGGGGACTCCTTCGATGTCAGAAACATTATCCAACTCCCACATTGTCTCTCTTCCCTAGCTTTCTAGCATGATTGGAAGTAAACTTTCCTAGCCTTTGAGACTAGATAATGATCCATATATGGATCCAACTAAGAGAGGCTTATGAAATATGAGAATGATTTTCCATAGTCATAAAGAGTTTTGACTTTTTATAATTTATTCCCCACATGAAACTTGGTGCATTTTCTCCCCCTCCCAGGATTCTCAAGCCAATTTGTTTCTAAATAGGTTATGCCAACTCCTTTCCTATTTCAATAATGGTCAATCACTTCTCTTGCACACCATATATTTTGCCTTCCCATCATGTAGATATACGGGATAGGTCTAATCATGATCCATTCTCCCCTATAATATTTATCTTGTCATGTACCTTCATCGTCATTAATGAACCTAGAAACAATAGTTTCATTGTTGGGTGTCCTTGTCCTCGCTATGTGGAGTTGTCAAGTAGTTGTGTGCACATCCCTCATCACCTACACATTGGATTGTCCATATCGGTTTACAAAAGCATCCATTGTCTGGTTGCTAACTCCATGGCAACCAATCTCTCTCATGTGCTTTGTGCTTGCTATGATGAGTATCCATGATTAAACCTCAATTTCTTATAGCCTACTCTTTCTCATTCCAATATTGTATTTCCAATATATGGTATCAGTCTCCCACCTTTTTTTTTAATAAATATTACCACTTTTATTAATTTCTAGAGGTTATCAATTATCTTGCCTCTCGGAACAAGCATACCCAATACTGTGTGAACCAAGGTCCTCACTATTACTTTCTTACCCATTATAATTACAAATTTGGGCTTTAAAATATAGATGGTGGTTTTTTATTAATTCTTTGGCGGTGGAAAACTGGCATACACCTCCCCAGGTTTTCGAGTTTTCCGATGAGCCACTCGGAAGTTCTACCATCATTGGTCTTGGCCCTTACTCATCTGATGACTTTTGGCAAACATACAGTGGTTATGGGTAACCAACCAATTTTCCCTATGTTTCTATCGGTCATTCAAGGGGTTTGATGCGGAAAAATATGGCTCTACAAAATTCTTGGTCGACTGAGTTTTTTGTTAGATCTTTGGCTTCTTCTCGCCATCGGAACCAGGACACTATACAACCCCATCGATGTTGTGCCCTATCTTAAGACAGAAGGCAGACGTGATCAAAATTCCAACAACAAGGTAAGAACCCCTTTTTAATATACAGTACTTTGTTTTCTTTTCCACGATAAAACCATCAATTTATGGGTTTAATCTCATCTAACCTGTTGACTTCTTGATTTTGTAGAGGATGTGACTGGTCTGTACACTCTGACGTGCCAAATCTGAAATTGGTAAAGTTGTTGGAACCCGTCCTCCTACTTCTTTTGAAGATGGGGTTTCAAGGTTTATAACATTGCCAACTTGCCTGCCTGTAATTTAATTATCTATCTGTGTTTCTTGCAGGTTTGGCTCCTTGTTCCAGCATAAATACAGTTGAAGCTCAGCTTGTCCAACTGGTTTTTTTGAATAAAGGTTTTTGTTCCCAGGTGCATCCCATTGATTTATCGAGGGTTCTAAAGTATCCCGGTACTTTATTTTTATCATGAATGGTTCAATGGTTTCACTTGACCGAGCAGTCCAGTTAAATGAATGGTTGGAATTATACCCTTCGCGAGTTTTGGTTAATTTAGGCTTAAGCTCCGGGTTGAGAACAATTTGGTAAACAATTTTATGTTGGTAATTTTGTGGGTTATCCTTCGACTGATAAGTAAGATCTGCTATTGAGTTTTGTTTTCTTTTGGGGAAAGAAACCATTGCAAGGTGTTTACTTTTCATCATTACCCAAACTTGGGGATTTTCATGTGTATTTCCTATTTGCAAATTAACAAAGAAGTGCCTTCTTTTTCTGAGTTCGAGATATTACATTAGAAATGTAAGGAAAAAATTAAGTTTCTTTCCTTTGTTTATGTATTTAATATAAAGATTCATCTAGAGTTTGGTTGTCTAGGTAATTGCTTTCAATCGGAAATAGGGTATCACTTTTTTCTTGTTGTTTAAATTTCATTCTTTATGGAGTTTACCCAAGTATAAACCCTTAAAGTTCAAGCATGGCTTTCTAGTTGTTAGTAGTTTGTCTTTATAACCCCTATCCTTCTAAACCCTTGAGCAATACTATTACCCAAAACCATCCCTCGGTTGTCCACCTACGATAGCCAAGAAGGGTAAATCTAGGTCACAGCTCCAACCTTTTCCTTTCTTCATTAAATATTCCTACTTTACCCCAGCTATCAGATGGCAGTTATATCTTTATCATCATTTCTGTAATAATGATTTAGTTAAGAATTCATGGGGTTTTGTTATAGTTTTCTTTGTTAATCTTCATGTTTTCAACTATAATGATATCACAATATCTTTATTCGAGGTTCTTCTAACCCTTCTCGTTAACCATAATGGATTCTGAGTTATGTGCTCTTGTTTGGACATGGAAATATCTTCCTATGTATAGTGACTAAACAAATTACTAGAAAACATAGAGTTGGCACAACAGAACATATTACTAATTGAGGCCTAAACCTGCACACTGACTCCTTGCACATACATCACAATGTGTCCCATTATATAATGATGGGATCACTAGACTCGATCAACATAACAACATGGAAGGTAGAGTTTATGACTCAGCTACAACTCACTTACACTAGAAATCAATTATTTCTAGAACATCTCATGACTCACATACATCTAGGAAGACAACTCAACAAACCTATCACATTATTATACACTTCCATTTCCACATTATTCTAACATCCCCCATAAATGGAGAAATGGATTTTCAACAATGCATAACAATGCCTGCGAGTCTCAGTCTCAGCTAGGCTTGCAAATATGACTTCATTTTAACTTTCTTTACATCAACATATTGATGAAATTTCTTCTTTGACTTGCTACTCCAAACTCTGACGCTTTCAACCTGTTTAGTCTTCTTCTTAGTCTAGATCATGAAGTATGGATATTGCTTCTTATTCCAACTAGGATGATATGAATCCATCTCAACTCCTTTCTCAACGAGTTCATTTTCATCATCAATAGTTTTTTGTTTACCTGGTTGTTGCCTCATCAACCCACAATAATATTTTATTTCATCTAGGCTCCAATACATTAAAATACCATGAACATCTTCAAATATATCCACCATTGTTTCCATTTCCATGTCATCTAGATTATTTATTGATTCACCATTTTACTCATTTTCAAGAGCCTTCACTATTCTGGTTGCTGCTTTCAGACCTGCATCAATTTGTTCAAAAGGTTTCTCAAACCATTCTTCAAGAAGCTTTATCTGGGCATCATAATCAATTTCAACATTTTCAAACTTGCTTATTCCCTTAATTGTTGTTATTAATTTGTCTTCATGTTCTTCTATCTCTGCTATTGTGATAAGATGGTCATTATGATTTTTTGTTGCTTCTATCATGATGGGTAGGGCATTAATCTCTTGGTTGTCTGAAGCAAACAACAATTTATCAATCAAATTCTTTTCAAATATAACTTTCAATTCATTTTCATAAAACAAATATCCATCATCAAATTTAATTGAAAATTCATCTGTTGCAGCTTTAATCATCCACAACATTTTCCTCTAGAATCTCATGAGTTTTCTCACTACATTTCATTTCCACCGCAGCCCCATGATACTTTATCCTAAAATGCTTAAATTCTCTTCGAAATTATTTAATTTTACTTTTCTGACCCATTGAAAACAAAATGGCTCTGTTGGCACCTTAATTCCACCACAATTGAGCAATAAGTAGTGGCATTAGATCATACAACTTCATTTTGTAGTCGACAAAAAAGACCACAAGGAAATCTCTCACCACTGAATTTGAACTCTCGGGTTAGGTTCACACATACTCTGATAATAATATGCTCTATGCTCATTCTATGCACTTCATGCAGATTCAAGATCAATGGATGTTTCAAGATTCACACAAAACTAAGCAGAAATTGTCTTTCTAATATTTTATTCACAGGTTAGACACAATACTAATTTAGAAAATTGATCACTTGTAGCAGCGATGTTCGTACACGTTGACTCCTAGGCTCCTCTAACTGTAGATCCACTAAGCCACTAGTTGCGAGAATTTACGCCTCCTCGACCAGGCTCTCAATAGAGAAATAGAAATCACAAACTAACAGCTTTCTGAACCTTTTAAATAGAAGACTCCAGTAAGTCTACCATGTGTGCCAACAGCCACTGCAAATGCTCTCCTTAATATTTCACAGACCAAGACAAATGAGTCACCAAATCATCCGCACTTCAATGGAGATACAACACTCCTTTCACAGACCGTAAATCGGGTTACAGTAGCTGAATTTAGATTTTTGAGATTAGCCTCCAATAGTCAATGGACCAATTTCAGATAGAAAAGAAAAAATCCACACTTCTGAAAATCCATGCTTATAGATCCATGCTTCTGTTGCATAGATCCATGCTGATTCACGCTTACACTCCATAGCCACGACCTCCTTCTCACCATTGACCAGGACCTATTCGCAACCTCTATGACCACTTCTCCTTGTCCATATGTAGACACCTTCGATCCACACAGGCAGCCAATTTTGCTTCTCTCTCGCAAAATATGCAGCGTTATACAAAGGACACTATCCTCTAAAATATAGTAGAAAAATATTGGTTATTCAAAGGCCACTACATCCTTAAGCTTAGATCTAGATCTTAAATCAATGTTGGAAATTTTTTAATGCATTAGAAATCTGAGCAAATGTGTCTTTATTTCTGCCAACTACCAAACTCTTACTCTCAGAACTTGACACCATTCTATGCTACAATTAGTCTAGGCCAACAATGATCTGATATTGAGATCTTAAACAATTATTAAGGTATTACAGACTCATGTGGATGGATTTTCCTATGTTACATTGTGCAATGGATCGATAAGATTGTGATATACATAGACAATGAATAAGTTAAAGAACATAATAGGCAACACACATAAACACAACAAGTTTAATAAGGAGTTCACCCAACTCTCCACGGCTATGTCTCCAGGTCCAACCTTCAGTGGTGACCTCTCTATTATGTCTTCAAAAATAGACTTTTACAACAGTGAGCTCAATTTGATCCTCACACAACAGATACAAAACAATAAGGCTTTACTTGGATCCCCCAAGTCTCTTCTGAGTATGCAGACTCTCCTCACTAACTCTTTGTCTTTGTTTCTCTATCTCAACACTACTTGTCCCTGCTTTCTCTCTGTCTGTGGCTTTTAAAGCCAATCGGCGCTATCTGTTCATTTCACTTTCTCGGGCTCTCTAGCTCCTCGACCTCTGTCTTCTTAGATCCCTTTCGGAGCATTAGCAATCATTGCTAAACACTTCCAGGGCAGGTGGCCACCTGCACTATAACGGATTGGTCATCAAGGCTTTGAAATCCTTTGAAATCATCGTTCTCTATTTACATAGAGAAATATGTTCAAACATAAGAAAATTCTGCCAAACTCTGTTTATCGGACTTCAATTATCCATAAATCCACCTTATACTCCTATCAGGTCCGACTGTATGTCGACGTCACATCTCCACCATTGATCTGGGAGATCTAGATCCAACGTCTATGGTTCATTTCGGATGGCCCTTTTGTATGGGGGTTAATCGCCCGATGAGGGTGGTTTTCTCTATCCTTAGCCTGGACACGTGGCAGCCATTGTATGGGATCAGGCGAAGCCTGGCCCAAACCACTTACCACCTTTGCCTCTCCCAAAATCATGCATGTTTTTTGATTTCCCTTTATATTGGAAAATACATTAAAATATTAAAATCCCACTTTATTAGACTTGAAATAACATACAATAGCATTAAGAAACCCCTTTTGGGTCTAGTTCATCACATTGACGCTTTATCCTTGGTATTTCGTTAATGAAAATTGTGATTTACATTGAAAATGTCCTTTTACCGGACTTGAAATTATATCAAATCTCTTTTATAATGTCATCTGGTCTGGCTATCGCAAGCCATATGTACATCGGCTCTGTTCCTCTATAATCGCCGATTGTGATATCGCGATTCAACTTGGGTAGTCAATCTACGTGCTTGATCGACAGTCCTCGTTGACCTCACTGATTGCAGTCACTTATGCCATGTGGTCTCCCTGATAGCCTCCCTTTGCCATCGTGATTGTGATTTGTCGATCGGATCTGGACCGTTGATCGACCAAATCCGACGACTCTGATTCAAAGTTGCTTTAAACCACCAATGCTCCGTTTTTCAATTATTTCTCTATGTTTTTGCCTCTTGATAGTGTTCTCCACCTTCTTTAAAGGTTTTTCTTAGGCGACAATTTTGAATGTTTAGAAGATTTTGAAGACTTAGAGGTTTTCTAGGATTCATTTGGATCACGCCTTCTCACTAAAAAGGATTTTGGACCACCAAAAGTTGGTTTTTAAGCATCAATCAAGTGAGGATACAACTTCTTGAATTGTTCAATCTCTATCCATCTTGCACTGCTTGGTTTTGAACCTTTGAGTCCAATTCGGAGGTACTCAACATCCCCACTATGCGTAGTTCTCACCTTCTTGTCCAGAACTGTATCCTCCTACAACTCATTAAGATATTCATGCAACAGATCATCAATAGAAGGCAACTGACTTTGCTCTTCGGGATCTTCAGTCAATGAAGGTTCAAATAATCTCAAGCTCTCTGCATTAACTACTGAATAGATGTGGATGTAAGCTGGAAAATCAAGGCGAAAAGCATTCTCACCAATTTTCTCAAGTATCTTGAAAGGCCCATACCTTATTGGCTTCAACTTCTGACCTTCACCTTGCATTATGTCTTTGATGATGTACAGCCAGACCTGATCACCAACTTGGAGGCTATGCTCAATTCGATGCTTATCATGCCTTGCCTTATATTTGGCTTGGCTCTTTTCCAGTTGTTCCTACACTGCCTAGTGAATTTCTTGGATCTCTTCGATGAACTTGGTTGCTTTGTCCACATCACTATGTCCATCAACTGCTATGTGTTTACTAAAGACAAAATCCAAGGGAGACCTTGGTATAAAACCAAAACAAGTCTCAAAAGGAGATCTTTGTGTAGAAGAATGTTTACCATAGTTGTAAACATGTTGCACATAACACAAATGTTCATCCAAAGCTTGGGATGCTTGCTGCAATAGCCCCTGAGCAACTAGATCATTGTCCTATTGACCACCTCTGTTTGGCCATCCATTTGTGGATGAAATGATGTGCTCTTCTTCAATCTGGTGTCCATTAACTCCCATATACTTGACCAAAACTTCCCAACAAATTGGGAATCTCGATCAAAGACAATAAAAGTGGGTAATCCAAAATGAACCCATACATGCTGTAAGAACAACTTTGTTGTTTGTTTAGCTGTAATCTACTTGTTACAAGGTATTAAAATACCCATTTTGTTGAACCTATCCACAATAACACATAAGTAGTCATGCATTTTCTAGACTTTGGCAATCCCCCAACAAAGTCCATGGAAACACTTTCCCAAGGATGAGTAGGAATTGGAAGTGGAGTGTACAAGCCTAGTTTTCTATTGTTGGGCTTGCCTCTAGCACACATGGTACACCCTTTAATATATCTAGAAACTGTTTCATGCATTCTTGGCCAATAACAGAATCTTTGCAGCTGTGAAATTGTTTTACTTACACCAAAATGACCTGATATTAGAGAAGTGTGTGCTTCTCGGATTATATTAACTCTTTCAGTTTGAGGAATGCATAACTTTCCCAAATGATACAAGAGTTGGTTCTTAACATGATAATCCAATTCTTCTACTTGTTTTCCATGACTTAAAGTAGCATATACATCCTTAAAATATACATCTTGAGCATATTGTTCAATGTAGCTTTTATGCAATACTGAGTTATGCTTAAGTATAGTAGATGCATTGATAATTGGTCTGGATAACATGTCTGGAACCTTATTGTGTATGCCTTTCTCATATCTAATGAAAAGATGAAATTGTTGTAGAAATACAATCCACCTATAGTGTCTTGATTGCTGCAATTTAATTTGTGAGTGTAAATATTGAAGTGGTTGATGATCAATATGTATAATTGTTTCTTTGCAAAATAGGTAATGTTTCCACTTTTTCACACTCTGGACTAATGCATACAATTCTTTATCATAGGTGGGATAATTAACTACTGCAGAATTAAATGTCTCAGAATTATAACATATGGGTTTACCATGTTGCATCAACACTGCTCCCATGGCATAGTCACTAGCACCTGTTTCAATCTCAAATGGTCTTTGAAGATCTGGCAATGCTAGTACTGGAGCTGTACTAATATTTTCTTTCAAGGTGTCGAAGGCTTTACATTATTTTCCTCCCTACTAAAACACCTTGTTCAATCTTGTTAAATCATGTAAGGGAGCTGCAATCAAGGAAAAGTTAGCAATAAACTTTCTCCAATATTGTGCTACTCCTAGGAAGCTCCTAACTTTTGTAGCAGATTTGGGTTTAGGCTAGTTCACAATGACTTCAACCTTAGAGGGATCTAGCTTCAATTCACCACCCCTTACAATATGACCCAAATAATTCAAAGATGTTTTGTCAAATTCACATTTTCATAACTTAACATAGAGATTTTCTTTCTTCAAAACATCTAGAATCTGATTTACATGCTACAAATGTTCTTCCCGTGTTTTACTGAAAACAAGAATGTCATCTAAATATACAATTACAAAATCATCAATAAAAGGCTTGAGTACATTATTCATTACTCTCATGAAAGTGGCAAGAGCGTTAGTTAAGCCAAAAGGCATAACTAGCCATTCATACAACCCTTGCTTTGTTTTGAAAGCAGTCTTCCATGCATCTTGTTCTGGAACTCTGACCTAATGGTAGCCATTACGCAAGTCCAACTTGGAAAAGTAAACAACTTCTTTTAGTTGATCTAATAGATCATCTATGCAAGGAAGAGGATAATGATTCTTGATCGTTATTTTATTTAGTGCTCTGTAATCAAGGCACATCCTCCACGAACCATCTTTCTTTCTCACGAATATGATTGGGGATCCACATGGTTATGTGCTTGGCCTTATGAACCCTTTGTTGAGCAGCTCCTGTACCTGCTTCTTGATCTCTGCATTCTCTAAAGTAGATAACCTATACACTCTGATGTTAGGCAATGGAGCATCTTGCTGCAAATGAATATCATGTACTATTTTCCTTTTTGGGTGGCAGACCTTTAGGTTCTTGAAATAGGATATCATATTTTGAAACAACTTTTTCTAAATCAGCTTTCTATTTAGTATCACAGCCTTCAAATACATTGGTTTTATCATGGTTCTTTTCCTTTACAACCATTAATAAAAATTGCATGAAGTTACAATTCTTTTCATTTGCCCTCAGTTTATGAGAGTGTAGTTACTTTTGAGATGATGAGCTCTTACAATATATTCTATTCCATCTTTTGTGAGTTGATACTTATTTTTAGTTCTATAGAAAATGGTTTTTCTATCATACAAGTAAGGACTTTCTAAAAAAATACCACATATATTTAAAGGAACTATATCTAACTCAACCTCATCTACAAAAGTTGACCCAAAAGCAAACCTAAGTTTACATTGTCTAGTCACTTGTAGCTTTGCTTTATCACATACCCAACCTAATGGATATGGCTTCTTGGTGAGGTGTGGTTAGTAGTCCTAACTTCTTTACAATTGCTTCAGAAATCAAGTTTACTTGTGAACCACTATCAAATAAAGTATCAACCTTTTGATGCTTGGAAATAACTCTAATATGAAAAAGCACATTTTCTGCATTATCAATAGATTGCGTAGAATTACTAGTAGATTCTTCAGAATTTTTACCTTTTATACCTGTAGCTGTGACTGTTGTTTCATCACCTGAGTCTGATCCCAAATCTTTCTGAATAGCAGCAGCAGTCTTCTTCTTCTTGCCATCGAACTTCTTGGGTTTCAGCTCTGGATACAAAGACCAACAATGTTCGTCGTCATGTCCATCCTTCTTGCAGTGAGTGCATGAAGGTTTGTCTTTTTGTACAACATTTGCCTTCCTCTCTTTCTATTTTTGCTTCCTCTTTTCCTTGTTCTTGCTTGTAGTGGTTTTTGATGATCCCCCAATCTCTGGGTTCACATTCTTGCCTCTATCCTCTAGATGTGTAGCCTGAACTGATACCTCATCTATGCTAGTAGGGTTAAACATGAGAATGGTGTGCCTCAAATAGTTGTGTAGACCACCTATATACTTCAGCAAAGTTTCGAGTGAGTCTAGAAAAATGCCTAGAATTAAACCTCTTTTTCTAATTCTTGGGTATAGCTTTGTACACTTTGCCCTTTTAGCTAGCGAAGAGTTTGCTAAGTCATCATTGCTTGCTGCATATAAGCTAGTGGATGGAATTTTTTTTTAATGGCAGAAACAAATTCACTCCAGCTAGAAAGAATTTTACCATGCTTCTTCAAATCAGTTTGTGTCCTGCCTTCCTACCACACTAGGGCAGTTCCTCCAAGGCAAAGGCTGGCCAGCTTAATATTTCTCCTTTCTGAATCGATGTTCTACACCCTGCAATATACATAAATCTGTCTAATCCAGATATCTAACTTTTCTGCATTCAATTCTCCATCATATATTGGAAAATCAAATTTTACATCTAATT
>APFE030436539.1:0-15666 GCA_000404065.3 Pinus taeda | reverse complement strand
TCCCTCTCTGAGGGTTTTAACCACGTCAAAATACTGGTGTATTGATCTGTGATCTGTTTGTGAGCGGTGTCCTTCTGGTGTTCTGTCTGAGGAACTTACCCTGTAAATTCCTACATTCTTTACCTGATTTCTATATGATTTCAAAATCAAATCCATCAAACCATAATGAACATCGTAAAATTATTGAATTTCCTTGTTCTAATAGACATTTCTTTCCAAGCATTCCTTTCATATGCTTGAGATATTTTTTTACTGTAAAATGGACACTTTTCAAGAAGAGATCGAATCCCCTGATGCCTCTCTTTATTGCCAGAATTTCTTTGTGTGAGGAGGGATATTTTAATTCAATATCTGAAAATGTCCCCGATTCGTAGGCACAAACTTCTTCCTTTCTATGTTGTTTATGTAACAAAACTGCAACCCATACATGATTAGAAGCATATGTTTCTAAAATGAAAGGAAAATTATCTTGTGGTAATGCAAAAGGAGGAGGAGTTTTAATTTTATCCTTGATTGCTCTGACTTCTTTTGTCATGGTAGCTATCCATACTGCATTCTTTTTAAGCCTTTTTTGTATGACATCCAAGGGACCGTTGAGTTGTCTTGATATCTAGAAACTGGTTTGGGAATTTTAATAAATTCTGCAAAACATGACCCTGTAACATTATCTCTCCCTATGAAATGACAAGACCAAGATAGTTTATCTTGGTTTGAGCAATGCCAGATTTGTCTAGTCCAGAGCACAATACTAAACCATGCTTATACACAAACTCATAGAGGGCTTCAAGATGGATTTTATGTTCTTGGAGATCATTGTTGAAAACTAATAAATCATATATATATACAATGACAAAATTTAAATGTTTGAAGATATCTTCCATTCTTTTTTAAACTCAGATGGTGCATTCTTTAAACCAAAGGGTAGAACTGTCCACTGATATTGTCCATTTGGGACAAAAAATGTTGTTTTGAATCTGTCACTTGGAACAATTCCTATTTGCCAAAATCCACTCTTCAGATCAAATTTGCTAAAAATGTTAGCTTGAGAAATTCTAGATAACAAGATTTCTTTGTTTGAAAGAGGATACCTGATAGAAGAGAGGGCATCATTTAGAACTTTATAGTTTATGACTAACCTCTTATTTCCTTGATTTTGTTCTAAATTTTTGTTGACATAGAAGGCTGGGCATGCCCATGTGGTTTTTGATGGTTCAATAATACCTTTGTCAAGCAATTTTTGAATTTCTTGTTTGCATAACTACTATTTAGAAGGTTTCATATGATTTACTGATGCCTTTTGTGGAGTTTTTCTCATACCTTCTTTATATGGGAGTGTGATGAAATATTTTTCTTTGAACCAGAATGCATTAGGGTGTTTTGACATGCAATTCTATTTGAGTTTCTCTAGCACTTCTTTTAAGACCTCAAGTGCATGGAGATCTACATTTTTGATGATTTTCTGAATTTTTGTGAGATCTTTAAGAGAGACTTCCATATCTTCTGCTTTGTTTTCAGGATCAATTTTTATGATAAAACAGCTTTTGGCTACAACCTGAACTTTTGAAAGTTGGATTGTAAAAGTTATACTACTCTTATCTACAATAATTGGCATATATTTTTATACAAAATGCTGTCAAAACAAAATATCAACACATGCATCGCAATTGTATAATGTAACATGCGTTACCAGATTATTCAACATAATAGGAAAATCTGGAGCAACAAAATAGAGCTTCATGATTTGTTGGTTGACCACTTTGAATTGGATTTGTGTTGGCTGCCAATAGTATGATGGAATTGCTTTGTATTTGCAGCAACTACTCATTGCACCTATGTCGATTTGAGCATATACATGATAAAGTTTAAAGCCTGGTATTTTGATGCCAATTTGGGTGACTAATATATCTCCAATTTCACTAATGTCTTTTAATTCAGTTCTTCAAATTCTATTTCTGAATCTGAGTTTTTCATATATTCAATTTCATAATTAGGTCCAACTAGAAGTTCTGTTGCTTTAGTCATCATGGTGACAAACTGGGAGTTCAATTCATCCAGCAATTCGATATCTTGCTTAATATCATTAGTTGTTGTGCCTGTTAAATTTCTATTTTTTCTGATCTTATTCTCAACCTGACTGATTTGGTCTTCTAGAGTCCCTCTAAGTATAATTAGGAGGTAAACATTTTCTTTCTTCAACTAGTAAAAGGGTCCTAATAGGAGGAACACTCTTTTGTAATTCATTTATTCTTTTCTGAAGCCTCCTTCTTCGGACAACTAGGTTGGGAGAAAATTTATCAATCTCTTATTGAAGATGGTTGATTTCATTTGAAATGTTATATACCAAGAACATTTTACAATCTGCTATGAATGTATAATCATTGTTTTCATCATCACTAATATTTACATCTAATCTCTAAATATGTTGTCTTAAATCTTCATCATCTGAACTGGAACTATATACTAAAAAACATTATGTTGAAGAGTAATAGATTGAAACTAGTTCCCATTCAGCTGGATTATATGATGAAGAAAACAAGTTAAAAAGTTTGACTTGTGTCTTTTGATTTCTAGATGGACATTTGTTACCCCAATGGCCTCTTTGTCCACATATAAAGCATTTGCTTTTATCAACAATAGAAAGTCTTATTTTCTTTCTAAAAATATATCTGGATCTTCCTTTCTTAGATGATCGCATGAATTGTTTCTTCTTACCTTTCCATTTGGGTTTGGAGCAATTATAATGCTGAGATTTTTGTTGAGGATTTCTTTTCGGAGTTTTGTAACACCCAAATCTATGTCTCTGAAAACATATCATAAAGCTGAGGACTGAAAGCTAACTGCTTTTTAAGATTTCTTTTGTTCGTATATGTTGCACATTCATTTCTAAGGATGGTGAGGATATGCTGATGAAGTGCTGCCAAAGAAAGAGAATCAATAGAAATATTTTGCTTAGCTAGTTCTTGTGTGACTAGCTCTGGAATTCTTCCTGGCATAGAAGTAATATAATGTTGCAAATATGCTACATTCTCATGATCTAGAATATTATAATAAATCCCTTGCATAATGCAATAATACTTAGTGAGTAAGTGAAGATCACACAATATTTGACTCATGAATAACTGAGCATAATCAGACTCATCTAAAGGTATAATTTCAAGGAACTCATGTGATAATGCTAAGAGTATGGATTCTAAAGGATCATATTTGTTCAAGATTTCAATCTGTTCAGATAATTCTGGTATAAGAGCCATTCATATGTTATGTATTTGGAAAAGAATTTAGTGAAATCTCTTGTTATCATGGTTTGTGATAAGTCCCTCTTGTTGTGTGTCATTGAAGCCGAGGAAGGCATGGAGTGCATTGTTAGGGTGTGAAGAGTTAGGACTAATCAAGTTATTCTGCTACAAGAATTTTCCAGGTGCATAAGTTATTTTGTTCTTCTAATGGCTAATAATTCTTATAGTTTGATAGACAATTCAGAGCGTAAAGTGCTCATGAAGAACGTTGGGCTTTCTTGAAATATTTCTATAAGAAAGAATCAGATCCTATATATAATGCAAGAATAGTCTCGCAGGAATTTGACCCTCAGCCAAATTGGCCACTACCCTATATAGATGTTGAAAATATCTATGAACTTCCTATGTTTAAATTTAAAGCTGCAAGTTTGTTTCGATTTACTTCTATAAATGTTCTAATTTCAGTAGGACAATATGTTTATCAAGTACCACTGCTAAGTAGAGAAGACATTGAATGGGGAATAGAAAATGAATTTAAATATGTTCATCTGGGCATGATTCAATTTGGAATCAATCTATTAGTTAGGTCAGGCCTTAACACCTCCTGCCTAAGTTGTGTTCTGCACTTTAGACATAATGATTTCAATGATGCATTAATAGGAGGGTTTCAAAGTCCATTAAATAATGGACCTGTATGGTCATCTGTGGTTCCTAGATTTTAGATCTCTGTCACTGATACATACATAAATCAGTTTCTCACAACGTATATTTAGCTCAATGGTTTTTATGTAACCCCAGGCACTCATATTGCTCAGTTACATACTTCGGTCTATTTGTGATTTGCAAGTACATCTATGTCTGCCATAAATCTAAAATTTACAAAAAGAGCTTTGAAAGAATGTATTGTTGTTGGACCAGGAAATAATAAATAATACCCCTCTCCAATTAGGTTTCACAGAGGTATCTCTGCCTAATGAATGGGATAGTCAGTATAAACCCATTGTTCAAAAGTATCCTAAGTTAGCCTCTACCCCAAATCAGTTGGAAAAAGTCATTGCCTCTGATGGAGCTAGCAAACATAGATTTGGTAAAGCCAAATATATAGATGGAAGCAAGCCCATTCCTTCAGTAAGACTCCATAAAAATATATCATTGCCTAAACAACCAGAGTCCTCCATGAATCATTCATATAGTATGAATATTTCGGTTTCTCCTTATCAAAAACATGTGCAAAACCATAAGGCTACTACTTCTACAGATTGTATTTTTTGCCCTTAACAACCAGAAGAATGAAGGAAAATTTTTGCCCTAACCAATGAAGAAATTGGTCATTCTTTTGTGGATCATAAAGGACAACACCCTAACTGCAAAGATTGCATACAAATATTTGTACTTAAATATTTTATGATGTATATTCTTCCAAGGGAAAAGACTCGAACATCACCTATTTTGCCAAAAAGACATCCAAATCCAGGTAAGAGAAATCAAAATTTCAAAAATGGAACTTTTCAAGGAGATCTACAATTTATTCATTTAATAAATCCTATAGACCCAGAGCCGGATGAACAAATCAAGATGCAAAATTGTTCAAATTATCAATCTGTTTGTCTCTCTCAAAAACTAGATGATATTGCTAAAGATGTTATTGAATTGAAAGAGCATATCAAAAGGTTGCATCAGATACAAGATAGTTTACAAGATGGATGTGATAAGAAATTAACTAAAATCTCTACATAGTTAGATACCATTAGCCGTGTTGTAACAAATTTTCATAATGCTCTTCCTAGACCACACTCTCCTCCAGACTTCGAGGCAGTAGACCAAGAAGGACAAAAATTCACTTACCATAGACATAAATCTTATTCATTGTTTCCTAAGGAAATTATGAAAGAAGAAGAAGAAACAATAGAAAAATCGGGAAGGGGTCAGATTTAGCTAGAGAGAAATTCACACTCGTAAATGATAAATTATCTAGTTTGATTCTAGATATCAAAGGAAAAGAAACTTCCCACAGAGAATTAGGTGAAGGATCTTCTAAGTAAAAAAGAGAAGAGTCTTTTCAATTTTCAAATAAAAATGCCAAGTTCACAGAAGGAGATGTATCATACCAGAATCAATCCAATCCTTTCACTAAATGGACACAACGTCTAGCTGAGATTGATGAAAAATCAGATCTAGAATCTTTTCGAAGTATTGGAAATTATTTATTTATAAAATTTGATTGTTTAAATAGAGATCAAACATTGATTCTCCTCCAAAGGATTAATACTTGGGCATCACAGAAAAAGTTGAAACCTAATAGCCTTGGAAAGATGTTGTGATCCAAATCACTTGGGGATTAACATGAAATGCTAAACTATGGTGGGAACATCTAGATAAATCTGAATAGAATTACAAATGTTGTAGAATAGCACAGAGCATGCGGATCGACCTTAGCAAAGTATCAGACTCAATGCTTCCTAAGAGTCCCACCACTTTAGTTTCACATCAGCATCCAAGTGCACATGCGTAGGCTTGTTGAACTCGGCCTAAGACAAAATGATAGAGAGGTTGTAGAAAAAGAGAGCTCTAATGACTTGAATGCCCAAATGGCAATACACTTTCTTTATTTATAGGATTTCAAGAGTGCATCTAGTCTATTCTCGAAATCTGACCTATGTCTACATAAATTAATAACTATAGATCTCAAATCTAAACTTTTCTGTAGATTCTCTGAAATGTGGGTCAAGTCCCACCAAAACTCAGAGAAGTGCTTCGAGTTTCAAATATTCGTCTGGAAAGTTAACCTAAGATTTACACAGTGGAGATTCTTTATGGAGAGAACCCAAAAAACACCAAAATTAACGATCATTATTGTCCTTAAAGTTTTAGATAGTGGAGATTCTTTATAGAGAGAACCCACTAAACACCAAAAGTAAGGATCATTATTTTCCTTAAACTTATTACACAGTGGATATTCTTTCATGGAGAGAACCCACGAAACACCGAAAGTAAAATTTGTACAATAGAAAAGAGAGATGATCTTAATAATATCCTTTCAGACTATACTCAGAGTCATATCCACTTGGAGGAGAATAATCATCTTTTTCCGAAGAGTCTTCATGGAGGACTGGTTGGGCCCCAGGAATAACTTGATCAAGCCAGTGAGGAGAAAATTGTCCAAGACAAATGTAGAAAGGATTGTACATGAAATGACGATCTAGCTTATTAGCTGGAAGACAAGTATGTCCAAAAAATTCTACAGCCAAATGGAACTTGTTCTGAGCAGTGAGGTTGACTATTGTAACTCGGTGAGATAAAATAAATGTAAAGATGTTGTAAGAAAATGCCCCTCCCTATAATTCAATTTTTTAGAAGATTGATCATAGCTTTTGCAAAAAGATTTTTGATCTCAGATGTTCTGGGAGAAAACATATAAAACAAAACTTCTAGCTAGGGGCTCCAAGACCTGTAATTGCTCATTATATCTTCACAGTAAATATAAACATGGATTTCCTTGTGTGTCTAAACAAACTAGAGTATGCCATAATAATCATACCATGTGATAACGGGGTCATAAATATAAGCAATGTGCAAATTTCCAGTGTGTCCAAAATAAATATGGATATTATTTATTAAGTTCCAGTTGATGTCATATGCAAGTCTTCCATTTTGAGGATTATACCATTTGAAAAAAATCATTTGTTGAACCTCGACGAGAAGTAATTTGATTTTAGTGAGTAGACATTCCCAACAAAATCCATGCCTGCAATCTAAACAGAGCTCAATTTGGAACATTTGTTTCCTAGAATTAGAGCTTTCCCCTATTTCTTGGGTAGGATTACTACCTTCTCTAGTGAGCATATCTGCAAGGTAGTTTTATTTAGCTGATTTGTATATGATTTCAAAATCAAAATCCATCAAACCATAATTCCCTTTGTAAAATTCTTGAATTTCCTTGTTCTAACAGACGTTTGATTCCAAGCATTCTTCTCATATGCTTGAGATCTATTTTTACTTTAAAATGGACACTTTTGAAGAAGAGATGGAATCTCTTGATGCGTCTCCTGACTGCCAAAATTTCTTTGTGTGAGGACAGATATTTTAATACAATATTTGAAAATGTCACTGATACGTAGGCACAAACTTCTTCCTTTTTATGTTGTTTCTGTAACAAAATTGCAGCCCATACATGATTAGAAGCATTTGTTTCTAAAATGAAAGGTAAATTATCTTGTGGTAATGCAAGAGGAAGAAGAGTTTTAATTTCATCCTTGATTGCTCTGACTGCTTTTGTCATGGAATCTATCCATACTACATTCTTCTTCAGCCTTTGTTGTGTGACCTTTGTATCTGCTCACTGTTTTTCATAGAAATATCTAATATAGTTCAAACATCCAAGGAACCGTTGAGTTGTCTTAATATCGGGAAACTGGTCTAGGAATTTTAATAAATTCTTAAAAACATGATCTTGTAACATTATCTTTCCTTGTGAAATGACAAGACCAAGATAGTTTATCTTGGTTTGAGCAATGAAAAAATTGTCTGGTCTAGAGGACACTACTAAACCACACTTATACATAGGCTCATAGAAGGCTTCAAGATGGATTTTACGTTCTTGGATATCTTTGTTGAAAACTAATAAATCATATATATATACAATGACAAAATTTAAATGTCTGAATATATCTTCCATCCTTTTCTGAAATTTAGATGGTGCATTCTTTAAACCAAAGGGTAGAACTCTCCATTAATATTGTCCATTTGGGACAACAAATGTCGTTTTGAATATGTCACTTGGAACAATTCCTATTTGCCAAAATCCACTCTTCAAATCAAATTTGCTAAAAATGTTAGCTTGAGAAATTCTAGCTAACAAGATTTCTTTGTTTAGAAGAGGATACCTGATAAGAGAGAGCGTATCATTTAGAGCTTTATAGTTTATGACTAACCTCTTCTTTCCTCGTTTTTGTTCTGAATTCTGGTTGACATAGAAGGTTGGGCATTCCCATGGGATTTTTGATGGTTCAATAAGACCTCTATCAAGCAATTGTTCAATTTCTTGTCTGCATAAATTCTATTCGGAAGGGCTCATATTATTTGCTAATGCCTTTTGTGGAGTTTGTCACATACCTTCTTTATATGGGAGTGTGATGAAATATTTTTCTCTGAACCAGAATGCATCAGGGTGTTCTGACATGCAATATTGTTTAAGTTTCTCAAGCACTTTTTTTAAGACCTCATGTGCATGGAGATCTGCATTTTTTATGATTTTTTGAATTTTTGTGAGATCTTTAAGAGAAACTTCCATATCTTCTGCTTTTGGCTACAACCTCAGCTTTTGAAAGCTAAATTGTAAAATTTGTACTTCTCTTATCTACAATAATTGGCATATATTTTTGTACAAAATCCTATCCTAACAAAATATCAAAACCTGCATCATAATTTTATAATGTAACATATGTTACCAGATTATTCAACAGAATAGGAAAATCTGGAGCAACAAAATAGACCTTCATGTACAGTCCTTTCTATGCTTGTCTTGGAAAATTTGCTCCTCGCTCGCTTGATCAAGTTATTCCTAGGGCCCAACTAGCCTTCCATGAGGACTCTTTGGAAAAAGATGATTATTATACTCAAAGTGGATATGACTCTAACTGTAGTCTGAAAGGATATTATTAAGAGAATCTCTCTTTTACAAATACATAACATATGAATGCCTCTTATACCAGAATTACAAACTTTGTAGCTTAGCGCAGAGTGTACGAATCGACCTTAGCAAAGTCTCAGAATCAATGCCTCCTATGACTCCCGTCACTTTAGGTTCACATATGCATCCAAGTGCACATGCGCAGGCTTATCGAACTCGACCAAAGACAAAATGACAGAGAGATTATAGAAAAAGAGAGCTCTAGCGAATCGAATTCCCAAATGGCAATACACTTTCTTTATTTCTAGGATTTCAAGAGAGCATCTAGTCTATTCTCGAAATCTGACCTATGTCTACATAAAGTTTACAAACTATAGGTCTCAAATCTAAACTTTTTGGTAGATTCTCGGAAATGTGGGTCAAGTCCCACCAAAATTCAGAGAAGTGCTCCTAGTTTCAGGTATTCGTTTGGAAAGTTAACCTAAGATTTACACAATAGAGATTCTTTATGGAGAGAACTCACTAAACACCAAAATTAACAATCATTATTGTCCTTAATGTTTTACACAGTGGAGATTCTTTATGGGGAGAACCCACTAAATACCAAAAGTAAGGATCATTATTGTCCTTAAAGTTATTACATAGTGGAAATTCTTTTACAGAGAGAACCCATTAAACAATGAAAGTAAAATTTGTACAATATAAAAGAGATATGCTCTTAATAATATCCTTTCGGACTATGGTCAAAGTCTTATCCACTTGGAGGAGAATAATCGTCTTTTTCTGAAGAGTCTTCGTGGAGGGCTGATTGGACCCCAGGAATAACTTGATCAAGCCAGTGAGGAGAAAATTGTCCAAGACATGTGTAGAAAGGACTATACATGAAATGATGATCTATATGATCATCTGGAAGACAGGCATCTCAAAAAAACACTACAGCCAAACAGAACTCATTCTGAGAAGTGAGGTTGACTGTTGTAACTCGGTGAGATAAAATAAATGCAAATATGTTATAAACCAGTGCCCCTTCCTATAATTCAATTTTGAGAAGATTGATCATAGCTTTTTCAAAAAAAAAATTGATATCAGAAGTTCTGGGAGAAAACATATAGAACAAAACCTCTAGCTAGGGGCTCCAATACCTGTAATTGCTCATTATATCTTCAAAATACATATAAACATGGATTTCCTTGTGTGTCCAAGAAAACTGAAGTATGCCATAATCTTCACACCATGTGATAGGAGGGTCTTAAATATAAGCAATGTGAAAATTTCCAGTGTGTCCAAAATAAATATGCATATTATTTATTAAGTTCCAGTTGATGTCATATGCAAGTCTTCCATTCTAAGAATTATACTATTTCAACAAAATCATTTGTTGAACCTCAATGGGAAGTAATTTGATTTTAGTGACTAGACATTCCCAAAAAAATTCATGCCTGCAATCTGAACAAAGCTCAATTTGAAACATTTGTTTCCTAGAATTAGAGCTTTCCCTCGTTTCGAAGACTTTGATTTCTTGGGTAGGATTGCTACCTTCTCTGGTGAGCATATCTACAAGGTAGTTTTATTTACCTTATTTGTATATGATTACAAAATCAAATCCATCAAACCATAACAGCCATTGTAAAATTATTGAATTTCCTTGTTCTAACAGACATTTGTTTCCAAGCATATCTTTCATATGCTTGAGATCTATTTTTACTGTAAAATGGACACTTTTCAAGAAGAGATGGAATCTCTTGATGCCTCTCTTGACTGCCATAAATTTTTTGTGTGAGAAGGGATATTTTAATTCAATATTTGAAAATGTCTGTGATGCGTAGGCACAAACTTCTTCCTTTCTATGTTGTTTCTGTAACAAAAGTGCAGCCCATACATGATTAGAAGCATCTGTTTCTAAAATGAAAGGAAAATTATCTTGTGGTAACGCAAGAGGACGAAGAGTTTTAATTTTATCCTTGATTGCTCTTACTACTTTTGTCATTCCATCTATCCATACTAAATTCTTCTTTTGTCTTTGTTGTACGACCTTTGTATCTATTGACTATTTTTCATAGAAATTTCTGATATAGTTCAAACATCCAAGGAACCATTGAGTTGTCTTGATATCTAGAAACTAGTCTAGGAATTTTAATAAATTCTACAAAACATGATCCTGTAACATTATCTTTCCCTGTGAAATGACAAGACCAAGATAATTTATCTTGGTTCGAGCAATGACAAATTTGTCTGGTCTGGAGGACAATACTAAACCATGCTTATACACAAGCTCATAGAAGGCTTCAAGATGGATTTTATGTTCTTGGAGATCTTTGTTGAAAACTAATAAATCTTCTATATATACAATGAAAAAATTTAAATGTCTAAATATATCTTCCATTCTTTTCTGAAACTCAGAGGGTGCATTTTTTAAACCAAAAGGTAGAACTGTCCACTAATATTGTTTGTTTGGGACAACCAATGCTGTTTTGAATCTGTCACTTGGAACAATTCCTATTTGCCAAAATCCACTCTTCAAATCAAATTTGCTAAAAATGTTAGATTGAGAAATTCTAGCTAACAAGATTTATTTGTTTGGAAGAGAATATTTGATACGAGAGAGGGAATCATTTAGATATTTATAGTTTATGACTAACCTCTTCCTTCCTCGTTTTTGTTTTGAATGCTTGTTGACATAGATGGCTGGGCATGCCCATGGGCTTTTTGATGGTTCAATAAGACCTCTATCAAGCAATTATTGAATTTCCTGTCTACATAACTCTTGTTTGGAAGGGCTCTTATGATTTGTTGTTGCCTTTTGTGGAGTTTGTCTCATACGTTCTTTACATGGGAGTGTGATGAAATATTTTTCTCTGAACCAGAATGCATTACGGTGTTCTGACATGAAATTCTGTTTCAATTTCTCAAGAACCTATTTTAACACCTCAAGTGCATTGAGATATGCATTTTAGATGATTTTCTGAACTTTTTTGAGATCTTTAAGAGAAACTTCCATATCTTCTGCTTTTTTGTCAGGATCAACTTTTATGAAAACACTGCTTTTGGTTGCAACCTAAACTTTTGGAAGTTGGATTATAAAAGTTATAGTGCTCTTATCTACAATAATTGGCATATATTTATGTACAAAATCCTGTCCTAACAAAATATCAACACATGCATCGTAATTGTATAATGTAACATATGTTACCAAATTATTAAACAGAATAGGAAAATCTAGAGCAACAAAATAGACCTTCATGATTTGTTGGTTGACCACTCCGAATTAGATTTGTGTTGGCTACCAATAGTATGATGTAAATACTTTGTATTTGTAGCAATTGCTCCTTGTATGTCGATTTGAGCATGTAGGTGATAAAGTTTATAGCCTCGTATTTTGATGCCAATTTGGATGACTAATCTATCTCCAATTCCACTAATATCTTTTAATTCAGATTCTTCAAATTATTTTTCTGAATCTGAGTTTTTCAGACATTCAATTTCATAATTGGGTTCAAGTGGAAGTTTTGTTGCTTTAGTCATCATGCTGACAAATTGGGAGTTCAATTCATCAAGCAATTGGATATGTTGTGTAATATCATTAGCTTTTGTGGCTATTAAATTTCTATTTTTTTTCTGATCCTATTCTACCCCTGAGTGATTTGGTCTTCTAGAGTCCCTCTAAGAGAAGTATAATTAGGAGGTAAGTCTTCTCTTTCTTCAACTGGTAAAAGGTTCCTGATAGGAGGCACACTCTTTTGTAATTCATTTATTCTTTTCTGAAGCCTTCTTCTTGGTAAAACTAGGTTGGGAGACAATTTATCAATATATTCTTGAAGATGGTTGATTTCATTTGAAATGTTATATCCTGAGAACATTTTACAATTTGTTGTGAATGTACAATAACTATTTTCATCATCACTAATATTTACATCTAATATCTGAAAATGATGTGTTAAATATTCATCATCTGAATTGGAACTATATACTAAAAAACATTATGTTGAAGAATCATAGTCTAAAACTAGTTTCCATTCGACTGAATTATATGATGAAGAAAAAAAGTTAAAAAGTTTGACTGGTGTCTTTCTCTTTCTGGATGGACATTTGTTAGCCCAATGGCCTCTTTGTCTGCATATAAATAATTTTCTTTCATCAATAGTAGCAAGTCTTCTTTTCTTTCTAAAAATATATCTAGATCTTCTTTTTTTAGATGGTAGGATGAATTGTCTATTCTTACCTTTCCATTTGGGTTTGGAGCAGTTACAATGCTGAGATTTTCGCTGAGGATTTATTTTCAGATTTTTGTAACACCCAAATCTTTATGTCTCTGAAAACATATCACAAAGTTGAGGACTGAATGCTAACTGCTTTTTAAGATTTCTTTTGTTCTTATATGTTGCACATTCATTTCTAAGCATGATGAGGATATGCTGATGAAGTGTTGCCAAAGAAAGAGAATCAATAGAAATCTTTTGCTTAGCTATTTCTTGTGTAACTAGCTTTGGAATTCTTCCTAGCATAGAAGCAATATAATGTAGCAAATATGTTACATTCTCATGATCTGGAATCTTATAATAAAGCACTTGCATAATGCAATAATACTTAGTGAGTAAGTCAAGATCACACAATCTTTGACTCATGAATAACAGAGCATAATGAGACTCATCTGAAGGTATAATTCCAAGGAATTCAATTGATAATGCTAAGAGTTTGGCTTCTAAAATATCATCTTTATTCAAGATGTCAATCTGTTCAGATTTATCTAGATGTTCCCGCCATAGTCGAGCATTTCCTGTTAATGCCCAAGTGATTTGGATCACTACATCTTTCCAAGGCTATTTGGTTTCAACTTTTTTCTATGATGCCCAAGTGTTAATACTTTGGAGGAGAACCAAAGTATAATCTATATTTAAACAATCAAAGTGCATAAATAGAGCATTTCCAATACTTTGAAAATATTCTAGATCTGATTTATCATCAATCTCTACTAGACGTTGTGTCCATCTATTGAAGGGATTGTATTGATTCTGGGATGACACATCTCCTTCTACAAACTTGGAATTTTTATTTGAAAATTGAAAAGACTCTTTTCCTTTTTACTTAGAAGATCCTTCACCTAATTCTATGTGGGAAGTTTCTTTTCCTTTGATATCTGGAATCAAACTAGATAATTTATCACTTACTAGCCTAAATTTCTCTCTAGCTAAATCTGATCCCTCCTTGATTTTTCCTATTGTTTCTTCTTCTTCTTCCATAATTTCCTTAAGAAACAATGAATCAGATTTATGTCTATGGTAAGTGAATTTTGGTCCTTCTTAGTCTACTGCCTCGAAGTCTCGAGGAGAGTGTGGTCTAGGAAGAGCACTATGAAAATTTGTTACAACATGGCTAATGGTATCTAACTGTGTCTAGATTTCAGTTAATTTCTTATCATATCCATCTTGTAAACTATATGTTGTCTAATGCAACCTTTTGATATGCTCTTTTAATTCAAGAACATCTTTAGCAATATCATTTAGGTTTTGAGAGAGACAAATAGATTGATAATTTCAATAATTTTGCATCTTGATTTGTTTAGCCAGCTCTAGGTCTGTAGTATTTCTTAACTGAACAAATTGTAGATCTCCTTGCAAAATTCCATTTTTGAACTTTTGAGTGCTATTACCTCAATTTAGATGTCTTTATGGAAAAACAGGTGATGTTCCAGTCTTTTCCCTTGGAAGAATATACATCTTAAAATCTTTAAGAGGTACAAAGATTCATATGCAATATTTGCAGTTAGGATGTTGGCCTTTATGATCCATAGAAGAATGACCAATTTCTTCATTGGTTAGGGAAAATTTTTTAGGAGGACTCTGGTTGTTTAGGAAATGATATATTTGGATGGAGTCTTACTGAAGGAATGGACTTGCTTCCATTTGTATATTTTGCTTTACCAAATCTAAGTTTGCTAGATCCATCAGAACCGATGAATTTTTCCAACTGATTTGAGGTAGAGGCTAACTGAGGATACTTTTGAGCAATAGGTGTATACTGACTATCCCATTCATTAGGCAAAGATACCTCTGTGAAACGTAATTGGAGACGGGTAGTATTTCCTGGTCCAACAACAACACCTTCTTTCAAACCTCTTTTTGTCAATTTTACATTTATGGAAGGCATAGATGTAGTTACGAATCACAAAGACACTGAAGTATGTAGCTGAGAAATATGAGTGCCTGGGGCCACATCAAAACCATTGAACTAAATATATTCTTGGAGAAACTAATTTATGTATGGATCAGTGAGAGAGATCTGATATCTAGGAACCACTGATGACCATACAGGTCCATTATTTAATGGACTTTGAAACCCTCCTATGAATGCATCATTGAAATCATTATGTGTAGAGTCCATAACACAACCTAGGCAGGAGGTGTTAAGGCTTGGCCTAACTAATGGATTGATTCCAAATGAATAATTCCTAGATGAACATATTTAAATCCATTTTCTATTCCCCATTCAATGTCTTATCTACTCAGTAGTGATACTTGATAAACAGATTGTCCTACTGAAATTGGAACATTTACAGAAGTAAATCGAAACAAACTTGCATCTTTAAATTTGAACATAGGAAGTTCATACACTACAACAAATCCTATGATTAGCATCCTTTTTTACTTCTTTTTTTGCATCTAGAGCCCATTTTTGGTGCTATTTGCCTCCATTTATCAAATATGGTGCAAAACTTGACACAAAATTTGCATCAAGTTTTGCACCACGTCTTACACCAAGTTTAGCACCAGGTATTGCAATAGGTTTTGCACCACATTTTGCACC